>PITA01011792.1:0-64996 GCA_004023965.1 Spilogale gracilis | reverse complement strand
AGGATGATATTCGCTGTGGGTTTTTCATAGATAGATTTTATGAGGTTGAGAAATGTTCCCTCTATCCCTATACTTTGAAGAGTTTTGATCAGGAACGGATGTTGTATTTTGTCAAATGCCTTTTCTGCATCAATTGAGAGTACCATGTGGTTTTTCTCTCTTCTCTTATTGATTTGTTCTATCACATTGATTGTTTTGCAAGTGTTAAACCACCCCTGCATCCCAGGGATAAAACCCACCTGGTCATGGTGGATAATCTTTTTAATGTATTCTTGGATCCTGTTAGCAAGGATCTTGTTGAGAATCTTGGCATCCGTATTCATCAGCGATATTGGTCCCCATCAAAAAGGAGAACTTCATTTTTAGTTTTGAAATAAGATGTTTGACATTGTGGGCGATTCAGATGGGATCTGTCTTAAATCATATCCATTCTTCATTTATACTCAACAATAACCAAAGCTCAATCCAGAATAAAAGGAGATATTTTTGTGCCTTCATATAGCCATAATTTAATAGAAAGGCACAACTAAAGTGAAGAGAAAATATATGGACAAATTACAAGCTTTCTCCTGACCAACTTCCACTCTGTACATAGGATTTAGAGATATGTCAAGTTATCCCAATTAATTGCAAAGTAATGTTAACGTTTCAGAATTTTTTTCTTCTAAAGGCATACAGACTGATTCCACTATGCCTGCATTCTTTCTTTATGTCAGTCTTCCTTAGAGCTGCAAAGCTTTTATATCAACAGGATATAGATATATCTCACAATATTCTTTATATCTAATAATCACCCAACCATTCTCTGTTTCTGCACATAGAACTTTTCTACCAAGCACACAAAAATTTAAGATGTCATCAGTAAAATTTTGATATTTTCAGCTTCTTCTCTGATGGTTCCCATCACCTTCATTCTTTAATAGAAATTTAGTGTTCACCTAAGAAAACTGCAGTCCTGGGCTGTCCTCTCAAGAAGAGATTTTGTTTTGTTCAATACTCCAATACCAGGGGTCTGGAAATGAATTTGTTGCATGCACTTTTTCTAAACCACTTTTATTGTATTTCTTTAAAACCACCACAGCTCTCTTGAGACTACCACTAATTAGCTTTACTTATTTTTGCCAATTTCCAGCATCCTGATATTTGCCCACCTGGCTCACTATCTTCTCCTCCACCACTGTTCATGTCATTATTCTTAAGGTCATTCACTATCACATAGATGATTCATTTAGGACTTCAACCTCCCTAGATCCAACCATCTTTTCCTCTATCCCCTCTCAAAAACCACTTACATTTTTTACTACAGACCTTGTTATCAACAATATCTGTACCACCTTCAAAACCTCATTTTCAATTACCCATGAAAATATAGCCCAGATTAATATGGGAAATAAGTCGTAGAAATCTCATTAAAACCCATTTTTAAGATTTGGTTCAAAATCAGGATTTATTCATCCTGAAACATAAGATGCAGTGAGTTGGTGTCTGACTCTATTTTGGAGTTCATTTTTTATTTATATTACATATTCAGATAAGAATAGAAACTTGTCTATACTTTCATGAGGAATTTATTTTTTCCTTTAAATTAAATTTCTATTGTATGAATGAATGTAAACAAAAGCTGTTATGATAAAGGAATATTTATAAGATGTTGCATATATAAATAAAATATGAACCAATAAAGCCTCTAATGGCTTTCAAAATGTATGATTCATACTCCAAAGCATTATTATTATTATTTTTAAATATTTTATTTATTTGATAGAGAGAAACACAGCCAGAGAGGGAACACAAGCAGGGGGAGTGAGAGAGGGAGAAGCAGGCTTCCCGCCGAGCAGGGAGCCGGATGTGGGACTCGATCCCAGGTCTCCGGGATCATGACCTAAGCTGAAGGCAGTGGCTTAACCAACTGAGCCATCCAGGCGCCCCTACTCCAAAGCATTATTAAGGAATATACTCATTTGAACTGGCAACTAGTCCACAAATTTTAATATTTGCGTAAAGAAAAGAGAGTGATTTTGTTTTGAAAATTTCACACTATCAATTAGAAGCTGATGTTCTGTTTAAAGATAACTCTGTCAAAGTTTATGCATAGCATGAATTATACAAATATATAATACTATATAACGAAGATATGGACCCTTTAAAGAATCTCAAAAATAGTGCTTATAAGAAAATTTGGTGTACATAAGCATGCAGTTCTTAAATTCTTAAATTCTTTTAAATCCTATACACACAAGCCAAAAGTATAAAATATTAAAACTAATGTAGAACTAGAAAACGAAATGATATTTGGAAGAAAACTCATATTCAATTAGGAAAAAAAGGCTGAAAAATCTGAGGAAGCTGGTTTTAAAATAAAAGGTTAAATTCATCAGAGGTAGCAATATCAAGGGAAAACTAATACTAGTATTACATTATAATTAATATATAAAAGAAAAAGTTAGTATGTAGAAACATCTCAAAATGGCCAAGAAATACTAACTGAAATGTTTGTCTTAAATTATTATCAGATTTGCTGTTTCTTTTCTACATATAATCATGTACTGACAGTTACAAAATACTTTATTGAAATTTAAAAGATAGGGGCGCCTGGGTGGCTCAGTTGGTTGAGCAACTGCCTTCAGCTCAGGTCATGATCCCGGAGACCTGGGATCGAGTCCCACATTGGGCTCCCTGCTCGGCGGGAGCCTGCTTCTCCCTCTCTCACTCCCCCTGCTTGTGTTCCCTCTCTGGCTGTGTTTCTCTCTGTCAAATAAATAAAATCTTTAAAATAAAAAAAAAAAAGAAAGAAATTTAAAAGATGAAGTATAATATTAAATTGTTATGTTTTCCTAAAGTTCTATTTCTGACATTTTTATTCTTACCTAATAAGTTCAAAGAACTATTTAGTAAAGATGATGAAAATAAATACAAAATATTATTAAAGATATTTATTTATTTATTTTAAAGCTTTTATTTATTTGACAGAGAGAAACACAGCCAGAGAGGGAACACAAGCAGGGGGAGTGAGAGAGGGAGAAGCAGGCTTCCCACCGAGCAGGGAGCCTGATGTGGGACTCAATCCCGGGTCTCCAGGATCATGACCTGTGCTGAAGGCAGTCACTTAACCAACTGAGCCACCAAGGCACTCCTAAAGATATTTTAAATGTAATAAAACTATAAAGCAAAGTGTTTTAAATAGTTATCCATTCAAAGGGTATTTACTGTTTAATAAAAATTGCATTTTCTACTAAACACTGGGGCCACAATCAAGAGAAAGACCCAGATTTCTTTTTGTGTAATAGTTCTAGTCATTAACTTCTATGATTATATTTTTTCACTTTATTTCCATGAAAATAAAAACTACCTTCCACAAATATCTTTTTGCCATAAGCTTTTAAATATTTTATTAGTGTTAAGATAAGTCTAATACCTATTAAATACATATTACTATGTAGTTCATTTACAAAATGGCTTATAAATCACATGGGTGATTTGGAGAGTTCTGTACAATTGCAGTTTCTCTGCCACCTCCTCCCACCCCCAGCAAATATCCTACTTCCCAAAGCTGACTATTGAGAAACTTGTAAAATAATTTTAGAAGTCTGCTGGAACAGCTTTTTAGACATTTAACTGTGGAAAGGAGAAGGAAACATCCAGCCAAATCAATTTAAAACAAACAAAGATTATTATGTGGATACTGACTCTAATGTAAAAGAGTGAAGTAGAATTCTGGTAATCAATGCTGAATTCAAGTAAACACCTAAAATATTTAGTGATATATTCACCCTTGAATCCTTGGATCAGCAATTTTCTTCAAATGCTGCTTTTATCAGCCCAACATTTTACAGACCTAGATATTATTAGGTTATTATGTTATTGATTGAAGGACAATAAATACACTTTAGAATCCAGACCCAACTCTAAGAAGACATATTTTACTGCTGGAGTTCAGTAGCATATATTCATTGTTTATCTAGTGTATAGGGTATTAACCACTTAAGTACTTTACAGGTTTATCGGTTTCATATGATCAGACTGAGCTAAATGGATTTTGAGGAGAGAGATACAGAGGTAAATTGTCATTCTCATCACATCATACTCAGGATACATACTATCTACATGATTTATCACCTTTGGTGTTAACCTTGATCTAAAAATTGTTGGTGGGAAAGCAAAATATACAGTCACTTGATTACTATGCTGAAGTAGTATAGTATTGGATTTTTCCTCTAAGAAGTTATTTTTTTTTTCTTCTTTTCCATACTCTTCTTTGAAAGGAAGTCAACATACACAACCTATATGTCAAGGAGAAGAGAGTTTTCTTTTCCATGCTTGGAGGATATATACATAAGTTATTTGGATAACTTACTAATTTTAAGGTACATAACCTTAATTTCATTTACAAATCTCTTGTCACATAAGTATAAAGTCATGGTTTAGGGTATGAATAATTTGGGCAGGGGTGGGTTTTATTCTGCCAAAAAAAGTGGCCATCCACTTGTATGAAAATCATTTGTTGAAAAGACTATCATTCATCATTGAATTGCCTTAACATTGTTTCCAAAAAACAGTTAAATATTATTGTGTTTGTGTGTTTCTGAGCTCCCTATTCTATTAAATTTATTGATCAATGTATCCATTCTGTCATCAGTGTCATCCTCCCTGGATTATGGTATCATTATAAGTCTTAAAATTGGGTAGTGCCAGTACTATACTTTTGTTCTTCTTCTTCAATGTTGGCTAATCTAAATTGTCTGAATACATTTTAAAAACAGTTTATCAACATCTACAAAATAGTTTGCAGGGATTTTGATTGGAATTATGGTGGTTCTATAGATCAAGTTAGGATAAACTTACATTTTAGCAATGTTGAGTCCTCAAGCAATATATCAAACAATATATCTCCATTTATATAGATTTTTAATTTGTTTCCCAGAATTTTTGATATTCCACGTGTAGATCCTGAGATAAGATGAACTGCCCCCCAAAAGATGTTCACATTCTAATCCACAGAAACCTCCAAATATATTACCTTATAAACTAAAGGGATTTTATAGATGTGATTAAATAAGTTATAGCTCTTCTTGAACTTGGAAGATTATACTGGATATGGTAGACACACTGCAATCATAAGAACTCTTATTAGAGGATGAGAAGAGGATCAGAGTGAGTAGAAGATGATACAGCAGAAGTAGGGGCTTACAATGATATGAAGAAAGGGCCAGAGCCAAGGAATGAAGGAAGCCTCTAGAGAAAGATAAAGTCAAGAAAACAGTCTTCCCTGAAGCTTGCAGAAAGAATGCATTCTTGCCAAAACCTTGCTGAGTCTCTCTCTGTCAAATAAATAAATAAAATCTTAAAAAAAAAAAAAAAAGTTTTCAAGATTTATTTATTTGAGAGAGAGCACAGAGTGACAGCACAAGCAGGGGGAGCAACAAGAGAGAGAAGCAGGGTCTCTGCTGAGCAGGGAGCCCAATGTGGGACTCAATTCCAGGAACCCAGGGATAGTGCTCTGAGCTGAAAGCAGACACTTAACTGACTGAGCCACCCAGGTGCTCCTAGATTCTTTAAAGTTTTCTACATAGATGATCAGGTCATCCACAAATAATGGCATGTTTTTTCCTATATGTTCAGTGTATCTTTCATTTCATTATCTCATCTATTACACTTCTGTATTTCCAGTAAAACAGAGCTTAGAAGTGTGGTGATACAGGGTACATTTAACTTTTCCTTATTTCAAGAAAAATGTATTCAGTATAGATATTAGCTGTAGGTTTTTTGTAGATGTTATCTATTTGATTAGGTTTCCATCTATTCTTAATTTGCTGAGAGTTTTATCATGAATGAGTATTGTACTTTGTTAAATACTTTCTGCATTGATAAGGTATGAATTTTCTTCTTTAGGTTACTGATATGATTAATTATATTGGTTAGCTTTCAAATATTCTACTATCCTCAGATGCTGGAATTATTTCTATGTGTTCTTGTGTACTATTCATTTCATTCATTGTTGGATTCTATTCACTGATATTTTGTTGAGAATTTCTGTCTCTATGTTCACAAGAGATACTGGGTCCACACACTCTCTTTTATTTATCTGGGCTTGGTAGTATTGTGATCTTGGCTTTATACTGTATGTATTAATATTGGATGATTGTTCATTCTGCTTCTGTATGCTGAGAGAGAATAGAGAACTGGTATGTTTCTTTAAATCTTGATAGAATTCACCAGTGAACCCTCTAAATATGATTCTTTCCTTTTTAGAAAGTTTTAAGCTATTTACTCTATTTCTGTAATAAATATAAAGCTATCATCTTACTTTTTCTTGTGAGTTTTTAGTAATTTATGTTTTTTAAGAAACAGATTTTGGGTACAGAGGTATTCCTACTAGTCTCTTAGAATCCTTTGTTGTTGGGCGCCTGGGTGGCTCAGTGGGTTAAAGCCTCTGCCTTCAGCTCAGGTCATAATCTCAGAGTCCTGGGATAGAGGCCCACATGGGCTCTCTGCTAGGCAGGGAGCCTGCTTCCTCCTCCTCTCTCTCTGCCTGCCTCTCTGGCTACTTGTGATCTCTCTCTCTGTCAAATGAATAAATAAAATCTTTAAAAAAAAAAGAATCCTTTGTTGTTCATGATCAGATGACCCCTTTTTCATTTAAGATATTCTTCAGTTGATTGTTTCTTTTCACTTTAGCATTTATCCTGCTTTATATACTCTGAGTTTTCCATATCTGATGCTTGGTGTTTGTCATTTATTTTGGAAAACTTGTGTCCATTATCTCAAATATTTCTTTTGCTCCATCCTCTTTCTCTCTTCCTGTCTGTCTCTGTCTTTTC
The DNA here is from genome assembly GCA_004023965.1 of Spilogale gracilis. NCBI lineage: Eukaryota > Metazoa > Chordata > Mammalia > Carnivora > Mephitidae > Spilogale > Spilogale gracilis. Next base: position 58,178 of record PITA01011792.1, on the reverse strand, counting down.
TGCATTTCAATTGCCTGCATATAATATTTAATATTTTCCCATTATTCTTGGATGCTCTTTTCCCCCGTATTCTCTTCACTATAATGGGAAGGTTTTTTTTAAAAATTCAATTTAACATATACTGTATTTTTAGTTTCAGAGGTAGAATTTAATGATTGAATTAATAATAATCATGAATAATAATGATGAATAATATAATAACCATGAATAATCATGAATAATAATAAATTGAATAATAATCAGTTATATACAACACCCAGTGCTTATTACTTCAAGTGCCCTCCTTAATGTCGATCCCTCAGTTACCCCATCCCCCTATTCACCTCCTCTCAGCAATTAAAAGCTTTTGCACAGCAAAGGAAACTGTATAAAAAACTTAAAGGCAATCTATGGAATGGGAGAAGATATTTACAAATGTCTTAGCATATAAAAGACTAGTATCCAAAGTGTATAAAGAACTTATCAAACTCAACACTTTCACCACCCCAAAAAAAAATCTATTCAAGAAAAGGGCATAAGACATGAACAGACATTTCTCCAAAGCCAACATACAAATGTCCAATGATGAGGGAATAGAAGGATACCTGAGGACAAAGCAGGAGCTGACATCCTGCAGCCTCCTCCTACTCTGGGGTGGGACATGTGTGACATTCTTCCAGGAATCTCCCAACTAGCTTAATGTTAATACCTTGCTAAGAAGGGAAAAACCACCTTCACTTGACAATGGCAATGGCCTCTGGTATATTCTAAGTCTTCTTTAGCATATGAAAGTTCTCTTGAAACCTCCCTTAATCTACCTCCCCCAATCCCATAATCAGCCACCCCTCAAAACCCCAGAGCCTCAGTTTTTTCTGCCCGGGGTCCTGTCCCTGTGCTTTAATAAACCACCATTTTGCACCAAAGATGTCTCAAGAATTCTTTCTTGGTTGTCGGCTCTGGACTACACCCCACCAAGCCTCACTTATATTCTAAAACTTAATCAGCCAACAGACACATGAAAAAGTATAATGAGAAGTTTTTATGAACATATTCTCACACTTACTTATCGCATACTCATTGTATTGTGTCTAGTGGTGATACTATCAAAAGCAATCTTCATTTATATTACGGTGCTTTTCATTTCTATCATTTCTTTTTCATTTTCTTAGGATGTCTCTCTGCTTGTATTATCCATCTATCCTTGGATATTGTCTATCTTTGGTATTATCATATTAATCATAGGATTTTGATAAGGGAAAAACTGTACTCTAAGATGGCCGACCAAACCAGCAAAGGAATTCCAGTCCCTGTAACAAAGCCCTTCTGAGGGGTTCTTCTTCCCTATCCTGTTACCTGTGCTCGCCAGAAGTACCAAGTATGCGGAAGTAGAAGGGTATAAATTACCCTCCCTGCTTGTGCTCAGGGCTTGGACCTTTGGAGAACAGTCTTCTCTGAGCCAGCCGTGTTAAATAAACCTCCAATCCTCCAAAATCTCTGACTGCCACTTGGTTCTTCCGCCAGGATCTAGTCTAGGTTCCTTAACAATTTTATTACCTCCTGATCATTCCAACATCTGTTACACCTCTGAGTATGTTTCTCAATATTCTTTTGTTAAATTCAGACTGAATTTTTTATTTACTGTTATTGTTTTTCATATTTTGTACTTTTTGTTGAAAGTCAGAGTTATACAGGGAAATAGGAACTGAGATAAATAGGTCATAATGTGAAGATCTATATTAACCTAGCTAGAAACTCATCTGTGTTTAATGTTTGTTATACCTCTGGGTATCAAAGGTTTCGAGTTCTTTTAGTGTTTGTTTTTGTCTCTGCTATTGACTTTCACCTTCTTATATGCATAGTCCAGCTCAGAGAGAATCTGTGTCATATAGTCCTTTCAGCTACAATCCCCTCTTGTTATACTCCTGTTTTGTATGGTGGTAAGATGTGTGTGTGTGAGGAGGTGAGTACTACAGCCTTTTGACTAAATCTCAGTGTTTTACTGAACCAGTCAGCGCCTCAAGGCTGTGATTTTCAGAAGCATTAGGCAGGGTAACTGTCTATTTCCCTTTATGCAATTTTCAATCTATTTCTTTGAAACCTCTGACCCTTTTTACTATGATATTCAATTCTATTTTTCCCAAAGGTAATACAAAGAGGCTACAGAAGAATATAGCAGGGACAAACCCCCTTTATCCAGGACAGATAAATTTCAGAATAGGGCTCTTATCTGATAAATTTCTTGCCAGGAGAGAATAAGACTTTGACCTAACAATGACACTGAGATTGTTTCACAATGGTTAACTTCCCATTCTTGCTGCCAGAACCCTCAGGGGATCTTTTCTGGAACCTCACCTGGAGAAGCTAGTAATGTTTCTGTAGGTAAAACCAGAAAGTTGCGGGGGGGGGGGGGGGGGGGGGGGCATATTGGAAGAATCTGCCTAAATATTGTGGACCATAAGAGTTTCTCACACTCTTGCCACTCCATATTCAGCCTTCAGGGATTTGTCAAAATTACCATCTAAGTGTTTATAAAAGTTTATGGCTCTAGCAATTTGTGGTTCAAACAGATGTTCTCTGTGTTTGAATGGACCTGTTCCTCCACATTGCAGAGGATCCCTTTGCCCAGACCACAATTCTTTAATGGGTCCAAGAAAAGTTGTTAATCTTCAGGTTTTCTGGGCTTTATCTACTTGGGAGTGACAACTTCCAAGTTTTTTACATGTCAATGCTAAAGCTGAAAATCCTTTGATTCCTTTTTAACATCTCAAATTTGTTTTGACCCAAATTGACTATGTTTTCCAACAAAATTTTTAATTTTTTCTACATCTTCTTGTTTAAGTCATTATATACCCAAGTTTCTTCAGAGATGATTTGATTATTTCTATTTCTCACTTAGACTTGCAAAAATCTTATATATATTTTCTGAACAATGTATATTTTATCAATTTTTGTATTAATCTGCATTCAAAATTTCTCTTATTATTTTAAGGTTCCCACTATTTTTCTATAGAAAATGGCTTTGGTTTTTTTCTTGATTAAGGTATGCACACCTTCCTCCATAAGAGTACACTCCTGGGGCGTCTGGGTGGCTCAGTTGGTTAAGCAACTGCCTTCGGCTCAGGTCATGATCCTGGAGACCCGGGATCAAGTCCCACATCAGGCTCCCTGCTCGACAGGAAGCCTGCTTCTCCCCCTCTCACTCCCCCTGCTTGTGTTCCCTCTCTAGTTGTGTTTCTCTCTGTCAAATAAATAAAATCTTTAAAAAAAAAAGAGTACACTCCTATCGGGGCACCGGGGTGGCTCAGTTGGTTGAGCAACTGCCTTCAGCTCAGGTCATGATCCCGGAGACCCAGGATCGAGACCCACATTGGGCTCCCTGCTTGGCGGGAAGCCTGCTTCTCCCTCTCTCACTCCCCCTGCTTGTGTTCCCTCTCTGGCTGTGTTTCTCTCTGTCAAATAAATAAAATCTTTAAAAAAAAAAAAGAGTACACTCCTAAATGAATTTTTTCAATTATTAATTCTATAATCTCCCTATTTTATATATTGTAATTGTTTTTAAATAAGTATATATGTATACATATACATATGTATGTGTATACTCACTGTTCAACAGTTATTTCCTTTACGTTAATTTATATAAACATTTTTATTAAATATGTATCAAATTCTCCTCTCCAAACAATACAATACATTTACCATTGGGATTTCTATTTTAAACATTTAATTTTATCTTTTCTCTCTTTAGTCTCTAATGTTAATGACTACTAGAATGCAATCCTACTGCTACCCTCATCAGTCTGTAAGTCAATATAGATATAATCCTTTATAGTCATGGTCAAAATATGTAGTTCAGGGGCTCCTGGGTGGTTCAGTTGGTTAAGTAACTGCCTTCGGCTCAGGTCATGATCCCAGAGACCTGGGATCGAGTCCCACATCGGGCTCCCTGCTTGGCAGGAAGCCTGCTTCTCCCTCTCTCACTCCCCCTGTTTGTGTTCCCTCTCTGGTCGTGTTTCTCTCTGTCAAATAAATAAAAAAAATCTTAAAAAAAAAAAATGTAGTTCAGATTGGATTATTCCAGAGGTACATGGGTGGTTCAGTTGATTAAGCTTCTGTCTTCAGCTCAGGTGATGATCTCAGGGTCCTGGAATGGAGCCCTGTATCTGGCTTCCTGTTCAGCAGGGAGTATGCTTCTTCCTCCCCTTTTACCCCTCCACCTTGCTCACACACTCAATCTCTCTCTGACATAAATAAAAATCTTTAAAAAAGACAAACTGGATTATGTTCATGTTTTAATAACAATTTTTCTGACTAATGTCTACCATAGTTTCTCTATATCTCATTTCTTGTTTATATATACTAGTATGCAAATTCATCTATTTTTAGCATAACATGTCCTAATTGTTACCCTGTGTCTAAATTGCTACTAAACTTCATCTTGTAAATGTTTTATCATGACATTTTATACAAAACATAAAGGCCAACTTTTAAAATTGATGGTAATATTTTGGATGTAATAAAATCATGTGAAAAATATAAATATCCCTTGCATAAATCTGATAAAGTCATTTCCACTAAAATTTTTAAGCAGTGTAATACTTAAGGCTTTCAGCATTATTTTCTAATCTTTAAAATAAATGAATAACTGTCTTATCTAAGAACTGTCCGGACTCAATTGCTTTAAGAAATATTAACATATTTTCATTTCCAACATGTTCAATTTTTCTAGAATGATCTGACAAATGAATAAATAAAGAGCATAGCAAAACTTTTAGGGCTTCAGTTTAAGAACCTGTGACTACTAGTAAATTTTAGTGCCATTTATGTTCTTTCCAGAATCATTATCACGTAAATAATCTTTGTGACATGCTTACATAAAGAGACTTTTTCCCTAAGGGAAAATATTTTTAAAGTGAATGTAACTTTGATAAGTATATGTTAATTTAAAAAAATGATTTACTTGCTTTAGATGACATCAAAAAAATATATCCTTACATACTAACAATGTTAATTATGTAGGAGAGATCCCCAAAATTATCATGGATGGATAAATATTTTAGGCCTTAATATAATAACTGCCATTTCATTTCCAAAATAGTAAAAGTTATTCGCACATTCCTAGAGTAAATAAAGGTTCCTTTATTCCACACCTTACCAGAGTATTTTTTAAGTTTCTGCCAAATTATGTGTTAGTTTATTTTAAATTTTTTAATGTTCATTTTCTTAAATTCTAGTAATATTAAACATCAGTTACTTCATTTTTTTGGCCAGTTGCATTCCCATTTTTATGCCTGCATATTATTTACTTATTGGCTTTTTTCCTTGCTTTTTTCTTATTAATAGAAGACACTTGGGAAAAAAATATTACAAATACTGAGATTAGAAATTCTGAGAAGGTGGTGGAGTAGGAGGATCCTAAGTGCACCTTCTCTCAGGGATGCACCTAGATAACATGCACATCAGTGTAAATAACCCAGAAAATGATGACCTGGAGCCTGGCAGAACAGACTCTCCACAGTTAGTCTTAGAAAAGAGGCCACATTGAAAATGGTAAGAAGGGCAGAGGCATAGCTGGGAACCAAAATGACCCTCAAGACTGTCCATGAAAGAAGGGACACCAGAAATATGGAGAAATGTCCACAACAGGCACCCCAAATACAGGGGACCTCTATGGGGGCTGAGAAGACAAATTCCCACAACATTTGGCTTTGAAAATCAGAGCTTAGCCTCACAAGTTTTTTTTCTTTTTATAATCAATGGGAATTAGAACCTGGAACTTTAAAAATCAGGCTTGGCTCTAGGAGGCTCAGATGGGCCTAGAGAACTAAGATCAGGCCCTTAAAGATACAGTATAACAACCCCACTCAGATACAGCATAGAAGTAGCAATTTGAAAAATATGTGTTTTTTTTTTATTAGATTTATTTACTAATCTCAAATATGTGCTAGAGGGGCAGGGATCTTTAGGAGACATCTCTAAGAGCAAAAGAGCTAGTGGGCACCATTTCCCTCCCCCACTGCCCGACACAGATACACTGATAATTGCAGGAATCAGCACTAACACTTTCTACCTAGCTTGGTAACAGCACCCCATCCTTGTATTCTCTGCAGGATCCACCCCATCCAACTCTCCTTCCACAATGTTCTCCAAAGTAACTCTAGGCCACCTCCCATTGCAAACCAGAACGAACCTTTCTTACACTTTACAGCCCTGACAAGGGCCAGCAACATTCCAATGTGACTCCTGACCCAGGGATAGAGGAAGATAACCACACACATCAGCTCCACTGAAACCTCACCAGTGGGTTGGGGGTAGACATCTGATCTGACTGCTGGCCTGTCCACCAATGAAAACCTATCAGGGGACAACACAGGGATCAAGCCCTGCAGTTCAGCATGATTGAGGTTCTGGCAAATGCCTAATCTGACTCAACTCATCCAATGGGTCAGCACCAGGTTGACCCATTAACAAACTGGGACCAAACTCTGCTCACAACAGGCAAAGAGAGCCATTGCAGGTGACTGGAATGAAGACAAATGTGGCTCAGCCAGAACAGGAGGGCATATACAACATATACAGAAGACACCTATGAAGTGCCAGGTTCTGGTAAAAAGGGAACACTGCATATTAGGGCACTATAGAACCTCTTCTTTATAAAGACTACTTTCAAGAGCAGAAGACATAGATTACCTTTTTTTAAGATTTTCTTTATTTGTCAGAGAAACAGAGAGTGGGAGAGAGAGCGAGTGAGAGAGCGAGCAGAAGCAGGGGAGTGGCAGGCAGAGGGAGAAGTAGGCTCCCTGTTAAGAGGGGAGCCCAATGCAGGACTCTATCCCAGGACCCTGAGATCATGACCTGAGCTGAAGGCAGAGGCTTTAACCCACTGAGCCACCCAGGAGTCCCAGTGACTTCCTTAACATATAGAAACAGGGGTTCCTGGTGGCTCAGTGGGTTAAAGCCTCTGCTTTTGGCTCAGGTCATGATCCCAGAGTCCTGGGATCGAGGCCCACACTGGGCTCTCTGCTTAGCAGGGAGCCTGCTTCCTCCTCTCTCTCTGCCTGCTTCTCTGCGTACTTGTGATCTCTCTCTGTCAAATAAATTAATAAATCTTTAAAAATATTTACAAAACAGACACAGTTACACAAAATGAACAAAGAAATATGTCCCACATGAACAAGACAAAAAAGAAAAAAAAAACAGAAAAAGAGCTAAATGAAACTGATAAACAACATGTCTCAGAAAATTGAAGTATGATCATAAAGATTGGCATTGAGAAAAGAGTGGAGGATCTCAAAGAAATCCTCAAAAAAAGACAGAGAGTATTAAAAAGTACCAATTGGAGATGAAGATCTCAATAACTGAAATAAAAAAAAATTCACTAGAGGGAATGAATAGTAGACTACAGAAAGTAGAAGAAAGGGTCAAAGACCTACAGGACAGAATAATGGAAAATAAGCTGAAAAGGAGAAAGAAAAAAATAATAATAAAAAATGAGGATAGATTAAGGGCACTTAGTGATATCATCAAGCATGACATTTGCATTATAGGGATCCCGGAAGGAGAAGAGAGAGAAAGGGGGCATAAATTTTGTTTGGAGGTATGATAGGTATAAACTCCCTTAATTTGGGTAAAGAAGCAGAAACAAAGATCCAGGAAGCACAAACAGTCCCCAACAAAAATCAATCCAAAGAGGTCTATACCAAGACACACAATAATTAAAATGGCAAAAGTAGTGAAGTAGTGATAAAGAGAGAGCTTTAAAAGCATCAATGGCAAACAGTTAAATCCAAGGGAAACCCCATAAGGCTAATAGCTGATTTTTGGCAAAAATCTTGCAGGCTGGAAGAGAGCACATCATATATTCAAAGTGCTGAAAGGAAAAACCTATAACCCAAAATATTCTATCCAATAAAACTATCGTTCATAATAGAAGGAAAGATAGTTTTCCAGACAAACAAATGTTAAAGGAATTAATCATCACTAAGCTAGCCTTACAAGAAATGTTAAAGGGGAATTTTTAAGGCAGGAATAAGAAAAGTAGGTGGCACAAAAGCAGTAGAATGAAGCATATCTTTAAAACTCAGTCAAAGGAGTCACAAGCTAAATGATGAAAAGTGGAGTGCTGTATACCTAAAATATGGGGGAGAAGTAAGTAAAACACTAGTGCTTTTAGAATGGGTTCAAATTTCAAATGTAAGTGACCATCAGCTTCATACAGACTGCTATATACATGTTATATATAAATAGAATGGTAACCACAAATCAAAAATCACTTCAGATATGCCAAAAAATAAAGAAAAAAAAATCAAGTGTATCAAAGAAAGCACCAAACCACCAAATAAAAGTGCAAAAGGAGAAGAACTGAAAAAAACAACCATAAAACAAGTAACAAAATAGTAGTATGTACATACCTATCAATAATTACTTTCAATGTAAATGGCCTTAATGTTCCAATCAAAAGACAAAGAGTAACAAAAAATTTAAAAAGCAATATCCATCTATGTGCTGCCTGCAAGGTATTCACATAAAACCTAAAACCACAAGTTGAAAGTGAAGGGATGGAAAAGTAAGCACATAGCATGCAAATGGAAGTGAAAGGAAAGCCAGAGTAGCAATATTTATATCAGCCAAAAGAGACTTTAGAACGAAGACTGTAACAAAAGAAAAAAGAAAGATCCTATATAATCCTAAAGGAGAAACCCAAAAGAATATATAATCATAAATATTTATGCACCCAACATGGAAGCACTCAAATACATAGAGTAGCTATTAACAAACATAAAGCAACCAATAGCAGGATTTAACACCCCATTTACATCAATGGATAGATCATCCAAACAGAAAATCAGCAAGGGAATTCTAGCTGTGAATGACACATTGGACCAGTTGGCTCTTACAGATACATTCACAGCATTCCATCCTAAAACAGTAGAATACACATTCTTTTCAAGTATGCATGGAACATTCTCTAGAACAGATCACATGTTAGATCACAAAACAAGTCTCAGCAAATTCAAAGACTAAAGCAATATCATGCATCTTTTCCAACCACAATGCTTGTGAAACCAGAAATCAGTAAAAAATAATCTAGAAAGATCACAGTACATGGGGAAGTTAAATAACATGTTACTAAACAATGAACAGGTCAATGAAGAAATCAAAGAGGAGATCAAAAAAATACATGAAGACAAATGAAAATAAAAACATGATGGCCCAAAATCTTTGGGCTGGGAATTTCATAGCCATATAGGTTTACCTCAAGAGCAAGAAAAATCTCAAATAAACAACTTAACTTTACACCTAAGGGAGCAAGAAAAAGAAATGAAACCCAAAACAAGTAGTAAAGGAAATAGAGATTACAGCAGAAATAAAATACAAACTAAGAAAACAACAGAAGAGATCCATGAAACCAGGAGCTGATTCTTTGAAAAGATCAATAACATTGAGAAATTTTTAACTAGATTCATTTTAAAATATAAAAAGAGAGCACACACACAAAATCAAAAATGGAAGAGGAGAAAAAAGAACCAACCATACAGAAATACAACAGATAAGAGAATAGTATGAAGAAATATATGCCAACAAACTGGACAACCTAGAAGAAATGAGTAAATTCTTAGAAACATATAACTTCCCAAAACAGAATCAGAAAAAAATAGAAAATTTGAACAGAGCAATTACCAGCAATGAAACTAAATCAGTAAGCAAAAAATTCCCAACAAACAGAAGTCCAAAACTATATGGTTTCACAGGTGAATTCTACCACACATTTAAAGAAGAGTTCATACCTATTCTTCTCTAACTATTCCAAAACATAGAAGAGGTAGGAACACTTCCAAATTCATTCTAGGCCAGAATTATCCTGATACTACAACTAGACAAAGGTGCTACAAAAAAAAAGAGAAGTACAGATCACTATCTCTTTTTTTTTTTTTTTTGACAGAGAGAAACACATCCAGAGAGGGAACACAAGCAGAGGGAGTGAGAGAGGGAGAAGCAGGCTTCCCGCCAAGCAGGGAGCCCGATGTGGGACTCGATCCCGGGTCTCCGGGATCAAGACCTGAGCTGAAGGCAGTCGCTTAACCAACTGAGCCACCCAGGCGCCCCAGATCAATATCTCTTTTGAAAACAGATGCAAAAATGCTCAACAAAATACTTGTAAACAAAATCCAGGTGGCACCTGGGTGGCTCAGTTGGTTGAGTGACTGCCTTTGGCTCAGGTCATGACCTTGGAGACCGGGGATCCAGCCCCACATCAGGCTCCCTGCTCGGTGGGAAGCCTGCTTCTCCCTCTCTCACTCCCCCTGCTTGTGTTCCCTCTCTAGCTGTGTTTCTGTCAAATAAATAAAAAAATCTTAAAAAAAAAAGCAAAAACAAAAACAAAATCCAACCATATGTTAAAAAAATCATTCATCACGATCAAGTGCGATTTATTCCTCAGATGCAAGGGTGGTTTGATATTTGCAAATTAATCAATGCAGTATGTTACATCAACAAGAGAAAAGATAAAAACCATGTAATTATTTCAATGGATGCAGGAAAAGCATCTGACAAAGTATAACATCCATGCATAATAAACCCCTCAACAAAGTAGGTTTCTAGGAGGTATACCTCAACATTAAAAAAAAAAAAAAAAGGCCATATATGAAAACCACATCATACTCAATGGGGAAAACATAGCCTTTTCCCTAAAATCAGGGCAGGATAAGGATATCTAAACTTACCACTTTAATTCAGCATCACACTGGAAGTCCTAGCCATAGCAATCAGATAACAAAAATAAATAACAGGCATCCAAATTGGTAAAGAAGTAACACTCTCATGATTTGCAGATGACATGATACTATATATAGGAAACCCTAAAGACCACCAAAAAACTACTAGAACCGATAAATGAATTTAATAAGTTCACAGGATATAAAGTCAATGTATAGAAATCTGTTGTATTTCTATATTCTAATAATAAAATATCATAAAAAGAAATTAAGGAGGGTGCCTGGGTGGCTCAGTTGTTAAGCATCTGGCTTCAGCTCAGGTTATGATCTTGGGGTCCTGGGCTTGAGCCCTGCATCAGGCTCTCTGCTTGGCAGGAAGCCTGCTTCTCCCTCCCTCACCCCCTGCTTGTGTTCCCTCTCTTGCTGTGCCAAATAAATAAGTTTTTAAAAATCTTTTTAGAAAAAAGAAATTAAGGAAACAATTCCATTTATAATTGCATCAAAAATATTTATGAATGAACTTAATGAAGGAGGTGAAAGACTGTACTCTGAAAACTATGAAGTACTGATGAAAGAAAGTAAAGACAACACAGATGGAATGCTATTCCATGTTTATGCTCATGGACTGGGAGAACAAATATTGTTAACATTTCCATAGTACCTAAAGCAATCAACAGAATTAATGCAATCCCTATCAAAATGCCAACAGCATATTTCACAGAACTAAAATAAACAATCCTTTAATTTGTATAGAAACACAAAAGACCCATATATATAAAGCAATCTTGAGAAAAAGGAACAAATCTGATGGTATCACAATCCCAGACAGCTCAAGATATACCAGGAAGCTGTAGTAATGAAAACACTATGGTACTGGCACCAAAAGAGACAGATATATGTAACAAAATAGAGCATCCAGAAATAAACCCACAATTATATGGTCAATTAATCTTTGACAAAGGAGGCACAAATACCCAATGGGAAAAAGAAAGTCTCTTCAGCAAATAGTATTGAAAAAAACTAGACAGCAATATGCAAAGAATGAAACTGGACTACTTTCTTACACTGTACACGAAAGTAAACTCAAAATGTATTAATGGCCTTAAATTTGAGACCTGAGACCATAAACATCCAAGAAGACAGCACAAGCAGTAATTTCTCATACATCAGCAGTAGCAACATTTTTCTAGATAGGTCTCCTGAGGCCAGGAAAACAACACCAGAAACAAACTATTGGGACTACATCAAAAAATGAAAAGCCTCTGCACAGCAAAGGAAACTATCAATAAAACTAAAAGACAACCTACTGGATGGGAGAAGATATTTGCAAATGACATATCTGATAAAGAGTTAATATCCAAAATATACAAAAAACTTTGACGACTCAACACTCAAAAAGCAAAGAATCCAATTTTAAAAATGGACAAAAGACATGAACATATTGATGGTTAAAAAAGACATAGAGGTGGTCAATAGACACATGAAAAGATGCTCCACATCGCTGATCATCAGGGAAAAGCAAATCAAAACCAGAATGAGATATCACTTCACATCTGTCAGAATAGCTAAAATAAAAAAAAACAACAAGCAACAACAAATGTTGGCACTGATGTGGAGTAAAAGGAACCCTCATGCTTTGTTGGTGGGAATGCAAACTGCTGCAGCTACTGCGGAAAACTATATGGAGGCTCCTCACAAAATTAAAAGTAGAATTACCACATGATTCAGTAAGTCTACTGCTGGATATTTACCCAAATAATGCAAAAACATTAATTCAAAAACAATATATGCAGCCCTATGTTTATTGCAGCATTACTTACAATAGCCAAAATATGGAAGCAATCCAAGTTGTCTATCCACAGATGAATGGATAAGAAGGTGTGGTTTATATATAATGGGATATTAATCACCCATAAAAACGAATGAAATCTTGCCATTTCCAACAATGTGGATGGACTTGAGGGTAGAACTCTAAGTGAGATTAATCAAAGAAAGATACATCCTATATGATTTCATTCGTATGTGAAATTTAAGAAACTAAGCAAATGAACAAAGAAAGAAAAGAGATAAACCAAAACAAAGGAAACAGAATTGTAATTACAGAGAACATAAGCTGTTTATCAGAGGGGTGTAGGTAGGGGTAATGAGTGAAATAAACAAAGGGGATTGAGTACATAAGGAGCACTGCATTTACATATATAAAAGACAGCATAATATTAAGTGAAATAACTCAGAGAAAGACAAATGCCATATGATTTCATTCATATGTGGAATTTAAGAAACAGAACAAATAAAACCAGACTCAAATATAGAAAATGAACTGGTGGTTGTCAGAGGGGAGATGGCGGATGTATGAAATAGGTGAAGGGGTTTAGAGTTCTTTTTTTCATGATGAACAGTGAGTAATATATACAATTGTTGAATCACTATATTGTACATCTGAAACAGAGAATATATCGAATGTTAATTATAAAGGAATTAAAAAATAAGGTGAGGTTAAGAGTAGAACATACAATTTAGGAGAGTAGTATGAAGGGAAGGCAAGAAAAGTGAAGAATCTAGATGGAGAAAGAGGTCAAGAGAAGGTCATTTGTGTATTTTTTAATATGTACTTTTTTTCTAGTTATAAAGGTAATATATGCTTTATAATGAAAATCTGGAAATAAATTCAGACATCATCAAAAGGAAAATATGATACTGTCATAAGGACAAACACATAAACCAGTGGAATAAAACAGAAAGCCCAGAAATAAACCTTAACATATACAGCCAATTGATTTTTAACAAAGATGATCAGAATTCAGTAGGAGAGGTGTTTTTTTTTCAACAAATATTGCCTGAAAACTGGGTATCAGCATACAAAATGATGGAGCTGGACCCTTATCTAATGCCTGTACACAAATCAACCCAAAATAGGTCATAAATCAAAACTTAAGAGTTAAAACTTTAAAACTCTTAGAAAAAAATGAGGGAAACTCTCATGATATTGAATTTTTCAACAATTTAATGGATTTGAGAACAAAAGCACAGGCAACAAAAAAATAAACAAATCATATCAAAATTAAGATCTTTGTGCATAAAAGGACACTATCCAAAAAGTGAAAAGCCACATACAAAATAGGAAAAAATTTTTGCCAATTGCATATCTGATCAGGGAATAATAGCCATAATATCTAATTTCTATAACTCATAAACAAAAAACAACCCAAATCAAAAATTGGCAAGGGATCTGAATAAACTTTTTTTTCTAAAAAAAGACATACTATCGGCTAAGAAGCACCTTACAAGATGCCCAACATTATTAATCATTAAGGAAGTGTAAATCAAAACCACAATACCAATTCACACTTTCTGAATGGCTATAATGATAGTAAAACAAAGCATTCACATATCCACAAAAACAACTACAAACAGTGTTGGCAAGGATATGAAGAAATTGTAACTTTTATGCACTGCACAAAACATGAAAACAAGTCCTGATATGGGTTTAATCTTTCTCTTGTCTCAGAAAATAAGATACTCTTTATACGTATACGTAGCCAAGGGGATCCCTTTGGCTTTCACGTTTGGTTTTACTTAATGATTAATCAACTTCGGCCCTTTCAAATTTTCCTGTACAACATCAGTTGACCTCAGCAACAACAATAGTATTCAACTGGGCTTATAATTACTAATTCCCTCATATTTCCAGATCACAAGATAGAATACACTTACTAATATATTTCTTTCCATTAATACAACACATCTCACTGCAATTGAGAGTTTTATCAACTTATCTCTTATTTTATTCCAGGAGCTATCAGTAATTCACTTACTACCAGTGATATAGTCCTTATAACCATGAAGCAGCAAATGGTACAGAGCCTAAATCCCATTTTAATATCTATTTTCTCAGGAAACTTGGGAACTCACATCTGGACTTTAGTTTCCTCAGAAAGAAGATTCTGTGATGGATATTAGTAGGCAGGATGATTTTTGCACAATTATGTTGGGATTAACATGTGCTAAAAGAAAGCAAAATTGCGTTGGAATCACAGTAGTCTACAATGTAATCAAGTCCTCAGCCAAGAGCTAAGGGAGTTCTCAACCAGCATAGTACTACACACTTGTTCTGAGTTGAAGCAATAGGATAAAGCATGAACAGGCATCAGATGCTGGCTGCTCTTGGGAAGAAAATGAGTTTGAATGTGGCAGCTCACTTCAACTGAAGGTAAGAGGACAGGGCTGACAGCTTAGAGTTGGTAGAAGCATGAGCAGTTGAAGGTAAGTCATTCTGTCCCGGAGAGGGAACTGGATGGCACAGCACAACATCTGCTACACTGAGACACTAAAGGTTTTAAAGAAATTGAATCCGCTATTAAATACCTTTCTAAAAAGGAAGTCTAGATCCAGATGACTTAAAATTATTCCATATTTTATACATACTTCCAGGGAAAAGTTCCAGAAAGAACACATACCAAGCCATTTTATGAGACCTGGGTAACACTGGTATAAAAACTATAGAGGGACTTCAGAACAAAGAAATTTCCAAATATCTCTCATGAATATAGATGAACCAATCTTAAACAAAATGTTAGTAATGCAAATCCAATAATATAGATCATTAACAAAGTTTATTCTGGGAATGTAAGATATATTAAAAAGTTCATTCTGAGAAATAAAATGATTTACAACCACTAAGTTACTCACCCATAATACTTGAGAAAGTTTTATCTAGATCTTCCAAGAAGCAGGAGGATGAAATTTAAAAGTAAATAAAAAGTATGGATTTTCAAGAAATCTGTAAATTTTGCAGATAGTGTAATCAGATGGATTTCTACTTTCAGCCATATAATATAACACTACTTATATTATCCTCCCTTCAAAAGCAAAAGGAAATCTTTACAAAATATACCAGGCAACAGTTTTTTGGTGTTTGCTTTTTGCTTTTTTTTTTTTTTTAAAGATTTTATTTATTTGACAGAGGGAAACACAGCCAGAGAGGGAACACAAGCAGGGGGAGTGAGAGAGGTGGAAACAGGCTTCCCGCCGAGCAGGGAGCCTGATGTGGGACTCCATCCCGGGTCTCTGGGATCGTGACATGAGCTGAAGGCAGTCGCTTAACCAACTGAGCCACCCAGGCACCCCTGCTTTTTGCTTTTTAATTGCACAACAGGCTGCACAGGACTGTGATTCCTGATATAGAATAACAAACAAATAATACCAATCCTATGATTAATCAGGTTTTTTCCCTCATAAGTCATGTTTAATAACGTAGTGCAAGGTAGAGGGCCCAAACAAAATTTAGTGGTCTTAGTAATTTGGATAGATGTCTGAGAGTCTAAAGGACAAAGTGTAGGAGAGAAGGGAACTATGTAGAAAAAACACTCTAGATATCTGCATAGCTATTTCTGAGTCTGCTACCAAATACTTAGTTGTGCATACTTAGGATAAAATTTCATAAGATCAATCAAGAGTCAACTGGGAATCTAGCTGCTTAAAAATGTCCAAATCTCATACAGGGCTGGAGACATTTCAGGTTCAGCGAGCCTGAGTAGTCCTCTTTACTCTTAGTAGGCAGTCCTCTTTAATCACCGAGGACATTCTATAACACTAAAACTTACAGTAATTTACAACTGCCTTTATACTGCCTAAAACTCCAACTTAAAAGATTAGATTTGATCTTATCTGCTAAACAAAGTGACACTCTTGAAACAATAAAATCAGCTCTCAAAAAAATGTAAGATTTGTAATTTCCAGCATCTAATTCAGGAAAATGTGACAATACAGGGAAATAGGTTTTTCATTTCCAGTAGAAAAATCACTTACCCAAAATGTGTGTATCTATCTATCTATCTATCTATCTAATGCATATATATGCATAAAATGGCATGGAATACAATAGAATTAATATACATGAATTAGCATACAAGAAGCCCATACAATCTGTTCTAGATATGATACAGATACTGTATAAAAGGATATTCCTGAATCCTCCCCTCCATCTTTATTACTATCATTCATTTCACTTATTCTGTGGTATGATAGCCCAATAAGTTGTTACTATCATTGCTTTAAACACTTATTTGGGAGAGGCAAGACGGCTCAGAAATAGGAGACCCTGTTTCAACTGTTCCCCTGAAGTGAGCTAAATATCTACCAGAACACTCTGAATATCCATGAAATCAGCTGAAGATGTAAGATTATATACCTCTGGATCTCTACAGGGGCAGAAGATCATCAGTGGATAGGTAAAGCAGAGTGGGAATGCTAAGACTAATTTCAGAGGAAAAACAGAAGTGACCCATTGGAAAGTAATACCCCAATACAAAAGTGCCCTGTGCTTGGCGACCAGCATTAATTTGGAGTCTGGTTAAAAGCACTCAAAAAAGGGGCACCTGGGTGGCTCAGTTGTTTAAGTAACTGCTTTCGGTTCAGGTTATGATCCCGGAGACCTGGGATTGAGTCCCACATCTGGCTCTCTGCTCTGCAGGAAGCCTGCTTCTCCCTCTCTCACTCCCCCTGCTTATGTTCCCTATCTCGCTGTGTTTCTCTCTGTCAAATAAATAAAATCTTTAAAAAAAAAAAAAAAAAGCACTAAAAAAAAACAACCCAAAACAAACAACAAAAAAATAAAAACAAAAAACCACAGTCTTAAGGAGCAACTGGTAGAATTGGGCGGCCCTGAGCATGGACCTAAGCCCACGGTCCCATGATGGTCACAGCCAGTGCCCACCCATGCCTGACAGCCCGGCGGGGACTCCAGTCCATGGTCCCTAAGCCTGTGGCTTTCCAGGGCTTGCACCACTGCTGAGGCTGGGCACACTGCCGCCGGTGCCTGAGAGAGCCCAGCGCACGCCCCTGCAGGAGGCCTCTTGGGACCACAGCCTTCTGCTAGCACCCAGCGTGGGCATGGGCTCCAGAGAGCCATACCCAACTATGGCAGCCACCAGGATTGGGCTCACCTGGACTAATATCGCTTTCTATTGTAGTGGCATAGGGTGCAGAGACAAGCAGGGGCCTCCAGCGACCACTGAGTGGGTAGCTGGGAATGCACACTGCCTGTGGTGAGTCTGCAGTGTTCAGCAGAGTTCGCAGGGGGGCAGTCTGTGTGATCTGGACCATCCAGAGGGCAGCAGCCTGAGGCTTCTCTCTGAGAGGGAGGTCTGGGTGCAGACAGTTTACTTTGCTCTGAGCCTCTAAAAAGTGGCAAAAAGCTGCCAAAGCACAAAATCCTCCAGAGAACAAAAGCCTAAAAAAACAGTTTCCATAGAGCCGAGCCCCTTGATAGGGGGCAGGACGACTCAATCCAAGCAAGACTGATTGAAAAACAATGAGGCAGGCCCCTCGCCCAAAAGACAAGCCAAAAGAACAAGAGGACAATCACTAAAGGGTCTCCTAAAACTGTAAAATGCCAACATCAAGGAAAAATAACATAGTAAGCTCCCAGTACTGCTGCAAAACCTGTATATTTCATAGATAAAACTTTTCTTTCTTTTTTTTAATTTGTTCTCATGATTCTTGTTCCTTTATTTTTTTAAACCTACTTACCATTGCAACTAGATGTTTAATACAACATATTCTGTAACTTTTAACTTGAGCTTTTTTCATACATATACCTGTGTTTCTTTTCTCTTTTTTTCTTTTTAATATACATATAGAAATAAGCTTCAAGGTAATTCTTTTTCCCTATTCAATACTACCACTATATTTAACCAGTTTTAATTTCCCTATATCTTTGGAAAGTTGAGTCCTCTAACAAAGATAACAAGATACACACAGGAAGAACTGAAATACCTTCCTTGCCCACATCAAGGGTTTATAACCACCTTCCCATCTACGGTCAGTGTTTCTGTGTACTTGTTTTGTTTTTGTACCATATAAATCTTATTTTAGGAGTTCGTTTTGGCTGGGTTTTGCTTTTCTTCTTCTCTTTTTCTTTTGTCAATCTTTTTGTTTGTTTTTATGCCTTTTAAATCTTACTTTTGGGACCCATTTTGGCTGTTTTTTTTTTTTTTTCTTTTTCTTGTTTTCTTTTTCTCTTTCTTTCTTCTTTCTTTCTTTTTGGTGGTGACTTCCGATTGCTCCAAAACCTTCCAAGGGGCACCTTGCCTGGATCATAGTCAATATATTCAGTTATACATCCCCTCAACCATCTCTCACCAAAATGACTCAAAGGAAGAATACCCACCCAACAGAGGAAAATTTCAGAGACTGTGACCCCTGCAAAAACTGTTGAATATGGAAATAAGCAATATGTTGGAAATGGAATTCAGGGTAACAATTATCCAGGCAATGGCTAGGCTGGAGAAGACCATTACTGGCAACATAGAAACTCTAAGGGCAGAAGTAAGAGCTGAACTGGCAGAAATAAAAAAATGCTATCAATGAGATCCATTCTAATCTAAATACTCTACCAGCTAGGGTAAGTGAGGCAGAAGACAGAATTGGTTATCAAGAAGACAGACTGATAGAAAAGAATAATCAGGAGGAGGTTTGGAACAAAGAGTTTAGAAACCATGAAAACAGAATCAGGGAAATGAAATGTTCCAATATCAATTTCCCAGAGGGGGTGGAGAGACTAGAAGATATAGTTGAACAAATCCCGAATGAAAATTTCCATAATCTGGAGAATGGAACAAGTGCTTATGTCCTAGAGGGAGAGAGGACACACCCCAAGATCAATGAGGCTAGAAAAACCTCCAGGCACATAATTGTGAAATTCACATATCATAAATTTAAAGAATGTGTCTTAAGGGCAGCTAGGGAAAGTGATCCCTTACGTACAGAAGGAGAACCATCAGAATGTCAGACCAGAAACCTGGAAAACCAGAAAAGACTGGCAAGATATATTTAGGGCACTAAATGAGAAGAATATGCAGCCAATCATACTTTATCCAGCAATACTGAATTTCATTATGGATGGAGAGATAAAGAGCTTCCAGGACCAGCAAGATTTAAAAGATTATGTGACCACCAAGCCAGCACTTCAAGTAACACTAAAGGGGTATTCTATAAAAGAGGAAAGAACCCAAGAGTGACATAGAAAGAAATTTACAGAGGCAATCTATTGTAACAAGGATTTCACAGGCAACATGGAGTCAATAAAAACTTATCTTTCAATAATCACGCAATGTGAACATCTTAAATGCTCTCATAAAACAGCACAGGGTTGCAGACTGAATAAAATGACAAGACTCGTCCATATGCTGTCTACAAGAGATGCATTATGAACCTAAAGATACATCCAGACTGAAAGTGAAGGGATGGAGAACCACCTTTCATGACAATGGGCCTCAAAAGAAAGCTGTGGTAGCAATTCTTATAATAGATAAATTAAATTTTAGGCTAAAGACTGTAGTCAAGAATACAGAAGGATACTACATCATTCTTAAAGGGTCTATCCACTAAGAAGACATAGCAATTGTAAATATTTATGTCCCCAATATGGGAGCAGCCAACTACATAAGCCAACTGTTAAGCAAAATAAAGAATCATATTGATATGAATACCTTAACTGTAGGGGATTTTAACACTCCACTCTCAGCAATAGACAGATCATCTAAGCAGAAAATCAATAAAGAAACTAGAGCTTTGAATGACACACTGGACCAGATGGACCTCATAGACATATACAGAACATTTCTCCCTAAAATAACAGAATATTCATTCTTCTCAAGTGCGCTTGAACTTTCCCCAGAAGAGACCTCATACTGGGTCACAAATCAGGGCTCAACAGATACCAAAAGACTGAGATTATTCCCTGCATATTCTCAGAACACAATGCTTTGAAACTTACTGAAACTCAACCACACACACACACACACACACACACACACACACACAAGTTTGAAAGGAATTCAAACACTTGGCAGCTAAGACCATCTTTCTCAGGAATGTTTAGGTCAACCAGGAAATCAAAGAAGAACTGAAACAATTCATGGAAACGAATGAGAATGAAGACACTTCAGTCCAAAACCTATGAGATATGGCAAAGGCAATCGTAAGGGGGGAATACATAGGCATCCAAGCTTCACTTAAAAAAACTGAAAAATCCTAAATACACCAACTCTCTTTACACCTTAAAGAATTGAAAAATCAACAACAAATTAAGCCAATACCACACACAAGAAGGAAAATAATTAAGATTAGAGCAGAGATGAGTGAGTTAGAAACTAGAGATACAGTAGAACACATCAAGGAAACTAGAAGCTGGTTCACTAAAAGATTTAAAAAGTTCGATAAACCACTGGCCAAACTAATCCAAAAGAAAAGAAGGAGGACCCAAATTAATAAAATTATGTAAGCGGAGAGATCACGACTAACACCAAGGAAATAGAAACAATCATCAGAAATTATTATCAACAGTTATATGCCAATAAGTTAAACAATCTAGAAGAAATGGATGCATTCCTGGAAACCGATAAACTTCCAAGACTGAAAAAGGAAGAAATTGAGAACCTGAATAGACCAATATCTAGGACTGACATTGAAGCAGTGATCAAAAACCTCCCAAAAAACAAGAGCCCAGGATGTGATGGATTCCCTGGGGGAATTCTACAAAATATTCAAAGAAGAAATAGTACCTATTCTCCTGAAGCTGTTTCAAAAAATAGAAGCAGAAGGAAAACTTCCAGACTCTTTCTATGAAGCCAGCATTACTTTAATCCCCAAACCAGGCAAAGATTCCATCAGAAAGAATTTCAGCCCAAACTCTGATGAATATGGATGCCAAGATCTCAAAAAGATCCTAGCTAATAGGACTCAGTAGTACATTAAAAAAGATTATCCACCATGACCAGGTGGGTTTTATCTCTGGGATACAAGGGTGGTTCAACATTTGCAAATCAATCAACATAATAGCACAAATCAATAAGAGAAGGGAAAAGAACCATATGGTCCTCTCAACTGATGTAGAAAAAGCATTTGACAAAATGCAGTATCTGTTCCTCATTAAAACTCCTCAAAGTATAAGGATAGAGGGAACATTCCTCAACTTCATAAAATCTATCTATTATAAATCATTCTCAATGGGGAAAAGCTGACAGCCTTCCCATTGAGATCAGAGATATGACAAGGATGCCCACTCTTACCACCAATGTTGTCAAACCCAGTGCTAGAAGTCCTAGAAACAGCATTCAGACAACAAAAAAGAAATAAAAAGTACTCAAACTGGCAATGAACAAGTCATACTCTCTTCACAGATGACATGATCCTTTATATGGAAAAACCAAAAGACTCCACCCTCAAACTACTAGAACTTATACAGCAATTCAGCAATGTGGCAGGATACAAAATCAATGCCCAGAAATCAGTTGCATTCTTATACACTAACAATGAAAATATAGAAAGGAAAATTAGAGAATCAATCCATTTATTATAGCACCCAAAACCATAAGATACCTTGGAATAAATCTAACCAAAGAGGTAAAGGATCTGTACTTGAGGAACTACAGAGCATTTATGAAAGGAATTGAAGAAGACATAAAAAGATGGAAGAGCATCCCATGCTCATGGATCAGAAGAATAAACATTGTTAAAATGTCTGTACTGCCCAGAAAAATCTATACTTTCAATGCCATTCCAATCAAAATTCCACCACCATTTTTCAAAGTGCTAGAACAAACAATCCTAAATCTTGTATGGAATGAGAAAAGACTCCAAATTGCTAAGGAATTGTTGAAAGAGAAAAACAAAGCTTGGGGCATCAGGTTGCCTGATTTCAAGCTTTATTACAAAACTGTGATCATCAAGACAGGTATGGTACTGGCACAAGAACAGACACATAGACCAATGGAACAGAGTCCAGAGTCCAGATATGGGCCTTCAACTCTATGATCAAATAATCTTCAACAAAGGAGGAAAAAATATCCAGGGGAAAAAAGTCTCTTCAATAAATAGTGCTGGGAAAAATGGACAGCTATGTATAAAAGAATGAAACTCAGCCATTCTCTTATACCATACAAGTAAGATAAACTTGAAATGGATGAATGACCTCAACATGAAGCAGTAATAATCAAAATCTTGGAGGAGATCATAGGCAGTAGTCTCTTTGACATCAGCCACAACAACTTCTTTCAAGACCCGTCTCCAAAGTTAGAGGCAACAAAAGCAACAATAAACTTTTGGGACTTCATCAAAATAAAAAGCTTCTGCACAGCTAAGAAAACAATCAACAAAACAAAGAGGCAGCCCATGAAATGAGAGAGGATATTTGCAAATGACACTACAAAGAGCTGATATCTAAAGATCTTCTCAAACTTAACATCCAAAAAACAGATAATCATGTTAAAAATGGGCAGAAGACATGAATAGACACTTCTCCAAAGAAGACACATAAATGGCTAACAGACACTTGAAAAAATGTTCATCATTAGCCATCAGGAAAATTCAAATGAAACCACATTGAGATACCACCTTGCACAAGTTAGAATGGCCAAAATTAACAAGATAGGAAACAGCAAGTATTGGAGAAGATGTGTGGAGAAAGGGGAATCCTCTTACACTGTTGGTGGGAATGTAAGTTGGTATAGCCAATTTGGAAAACAGTGTGGAGATTCCTTAAAAAATTAAAAATAGAGCTACCCTATGAACCTACAATTGCACTACTGGGTATTTACCCTAAAGATACAAATATCTTGAAAAGAAGGGTCATATGTATGCCAATGTTCATAGCAGCAATGTGCACAATTGCCAAACTGTGGAAAGAGCCAAGATGCCCTTCAACAGATGCATGGATAAAGAAGATATGGTCCATATATACAATGGAATATTATGACTACATCAGAAAGTATGAAAGCCAACTTTTGTATCAACATGGATGGAACTGGTAGAGGTTATGCTGTGTGAAATAAGTCAAGCAGAGAAAGTCAATTATCATCGGTTTCACTTACTTGTGAAGCATAGGAATAACATGGAGGACATTAGGAAAAGAAAAGGAAAAGTGAATTCGGGTAAATTGGATTGGGAGATGAAGCATGAGAGACTGTGGACTCTGAGAAACAAACAGGGTTTTGGAAGGAAGGAGGCTGAGGGGATGGGTAAGCCTGGTGGTGGGTATTAAGGAGGGCATGTATTGTATGTACCACAGGGTATGGTATATAAACAATAAATCTTGGAACACTGAAAAAATAAAATAAAACTAAAATTAAAAAAATCAAAAAATAATTCAAATTTATCACAAAAAAGTTATTTGTACATCTATAAAGAATTAAGAAAAAGATTTATTTTACCTCAATTTTTTTCTTCCCCAATGTGACAAAATTTATGTAAATCTGGTATGTGACTTCTTTCTTCTTTCTTTCTCCATGAACAATGGCTTCAATATTTTTATAGGCCAGTCTCCTGGAGAATATAATTTCTCAGTTTTTGTTTCCTTAGAGTAGATTTATTATTGCTTTACTTTTAAAGTATAATTTCACTAGTCTAGTTTTGTGTGGGTTTCTCTCAACACTAAATACTACATTCAGCTTAGCTTACTGCATGATCACTGACCATAAGTCCACTGTAATTCTATCTTCCACTATAATTCTGCTGCTTTAGGATGTGTATTTGAAAAGAATGTGTACCCTTACTTCTCTAAGGAGTTATTATTTTCCTATGGCTTTCTCAATCCCTCCCCACCCCAGTTTGGATAGGATATTCCTAATAGTTTTTGTTTGTTTATTTGTTTGTTTGTTTTTGTCTTTATTCTGCTTGGTGTTATTTGAACTTCCTGAATTTATACTGTGGTGCGTATCATTAATTTTTGAAAGTTTTGGCCATTATTATCTAAATATTTCTTCTGCTATAGTCTTTGTTCTTTTTTTGTTATATTAGCTATTCATATTTAGACCTTTTGAGATTACTCTGATGTCCTGCTTTTGTTCTGCATTTTCCCTTTCTTTGCATTTCAGTGGAAGTTCATACATTTCTCTTTGACCATTTTTCAGCATCTTGATGTGCCCCTTAAAAGTGTTCTACATTTTTCTTATTTTTTTTCCTAGCACTTTCTTTTTCTCTACCTTAGAGTTTCTATCTTTCTGCTTGAGTTTCTATCTTTTTCTCTACCTTAGAGTTTCTATCTTTTTCTCTACCTTAGAGTTTCTATCTTCCCCATCTGCTCTTGCATATAGTCCATATTTTTCTTTAGGGTCCTTAATATAATAATCATAGTTATTTTATGCTTCCTATATGATAATTCTGACTTTTTGCCAAGCTTGATTCTCATGCCTACATTGTTTCTTCAGACAATGCTTTCTTCTCTGTTTTAACATGTTCATCATTTCTGTTGAAAACCAAACATGATATACAGGAACTGAGGTAAACAGGCCTTTGGTGAGAAGTTTTAGATTAGTCTCGCTAGGAGTCTGTGTTTAATGTTTGCTATAACTGTAGATGCCAGATGATTTCTATTTATTTAGTATCTGTATTTCCCTTGTCAACTTTGGACTTCCCCTATTAAATACTCCTGCACAAAGAGTCTGTGTCTTTCGGATCTTTCAGCTATAATTCATAGCACAATATAATCTTGGTAAAATGGTAAAGATTGAGGATGGACACGTGTTCTAAAATTTTGATTAAATTTGTTTTTTAGTGTGCTTACACTCCTTGGTGTTACCTTCGCAACGGTTTCTTAGTTTTTCCCCATCCTTAGGTGTGAAAGGAAGCCTAAACAAAATAGAATTGGAGAAATGATCTTTCCCCAGATGGAATCAAGTTCTGACAAATTCTACCCCCCCACACACACAACTTGGAGAGTAGGTCTTTATTATGTAGAATGATCTGGAATGGTTACAATGGTTATTCTTACTCTCCTTCTGCATAAACATGGAAGATCTTTTCCAGCTCCTTACTGTGAGACTTGGTATGGTTCCTTGAGGTAAAATCCACAAAAATACAGAGGCCCTACAAGACTATATCCCAGGAGTCTCTCATTTTCAGTATAATCCACACGCAGGTCCCAGCAATTCATAAAAATTACCACTTAACTATGCCTACCAATGGCTTCAGCTGCTTCTCATTCTAGGTAAGTGAATCTTGGCTGTGACTCTCTGAATTCACATTAGTCACCTGACTCTCCAGATATCAGAGTGGTAGTTTTCCCTGAAACTCAGTTCTCTGATGGCTAAAAGTCATTGATTTTTCAGTTGCTCACTATTTGCTTTTTTGTAAAGATGGAAATGAACAACTTCCAGTATCATTGCAGGTAGAATCAATAACCAGAAGTCCAGCAAATTTGAATTTGATGTGGTTTAGTCTGGTTTTCTTTTGTTCATCCTTATATTTTATTGAGCATCCTGTATCTGTGGGTTTCAAGTTTCATAAAATTTTAAAAACTACTTGATCATTGTTAATTCAAATTACATCTCCTTCTCCCACCACTTGCGACTCTAACTGCAATATTTTTGTTTGCTTGATAGTGTCCCACAGCCATCAATTTGTTGTTCTTATATTATCTCTATGTTCATAGGTATTTCATCTGTATCACTTTAACCAGTGAATGTCAGTTGCCTCAATCTGAGACTGCTATCCTCTGCTATGCATCATGTGCCCTTTGCACAGTGACTTGAAGCAGAACGCCAAGGGGTAATATGGCTCACATCATTCAACTCTCTTCATACAGATTATTTGCATTCAGTTCTCTTAGAAGGTGGAGGAGTAAAGTATCCTCCACACTAAGAAGGCATTTCAAAGCCAAAAAATGAAGCAATATACTCCAAACACCTTACACAGCATTGTATATTCAAATTCACCTCTTGATGCAGAGAGAAGAGGGGGGATCAGGGAACAAAGGACCCAACACTACACCCATCACTATAGAGTTACTGTGTTTCATGCAGCAAGTTTTATAGAGCAAAGGGCATTGTGGTGAGGTGTGAGGGTGGCGCCTCCTGTGTACCACTTTAAGAAAGATGAGAACAAGCCTTCCCACATTCTGGTCAGGGCTTACATTAGCCTCCAGGCCACCGACACCCCACCACCCCAAGCCCACCAAATGGGATTTTTAAGTCAGTCCCTTCAATGTACTATGTAATAAAAACTGGTACATCAAATGAAGAAAAGCACAAACTATATTCCCAACACCTTATTTTTGAATAAGGGCCATATTTGGTGGCAAACTGCTTCATTTATATTTTTTTCTGTATAGTACTGTACTCAATTTTGTCAGGCCACATTACATTGAGAATAAAGATTTGCTGTGAAAATCTCAGGGAACAAAAACATGTATTTTTGGTTCCCTTAATTTTGAAAAACTGGAAGTCAAAAATAAGAAAGAGAAAATGCACACATATTATACCAACTTATTAAAATGTAAAAAAAAAAAAAAGTAGTACAAAGTAAATTATGTTGTCATCCAAAAATAATTTCCCCTTGGAAAACACATTGTCAGTTGAAATGCAAGTGAGATCCTCATTGGCATCAACTTGTTCAGAGGTTTTAGAATTAAGAGTATTTACTGACTTGTAGAATGTGCTTGAACTTGTAGGGGTACTTGATCACAAACGCGTAACTGCCAGTATAACCCTGAACTGGACCCTGAGGCTCCTCACCCACCCTCTTGTCATTGGAACCAAGGTTCTGCTCCCTTTCTCACTCCCAGAGCTGCTGGAAAGACACACCCCTTGAGAGGGTGATGTGATGTTAGAAACACCTGCATGGTACATGTGACTGAGCCCAGTCAGGGCCTCTATAAGCTTTTAAGAATCGGAGAACAGGTGAGGGGATCTATTTATCTTGCTGCAATCCCAAATGAGCCTTGTATGTAAGTTTCATCTATTTTTAAAACTGTTACTTACCAGCCTGGAGCGCCTCCCTTTGCCTTCAGTTTCTCCCTGCCCTCTGCCTAAGAAAGCTCCCCAGAGGGTGGTGCCCCTACAGCACGTTTCCTTGGTACATGGTGATAAAAGTTAAGATTCAACTGTGGCTGATCACTATACGATTAAAAGAACTGCCATCCAACCCCAAGTCTGGCTCCCTGCTCAGCAGGAAGCCTTCTTCTCCCCGCTTGTGTTCCCTCTCTTGCTATGTTTCTCTGTCAAATAAATCTTTAAAAACAAATAAATAAAAGAACTGTCATCACTATTCTCTAATACTACAGTTGGTTTAAAGAATTTTTAAACATGGGGCGCCTGGGTGGCTCAGTTGGTTGGGCAACTGCCTTCGGCTCAGGTCATGATCCCGGAGACCCCGGATCGAGCCCCACATCGAGCCCCACATCGGGCTCCCTGCTCGGCGGGAAGCCTGCTTCTCCCTCTCTCACTCCCCCTGCTTGTGTTCCCTCTCTGGCTGTGTTTCTCTCTGTCAAATTAAAAAAAAAAAAAAGAAAAAAAAATAATTTTTAAACATGACATTTTTAAAATAAATTTGAAGATATCTTTCATTTGAGAAACCTTTATAAAAATAAAAAGTAGAAAAAATAAAAATCTAATGACTAATATCTCATCTTTAAAAACGTATTTCACTTACAATATTTCATTTCTTCTGTATATGTATAAGTTAAGAATATTAGAACACAAAAAGAAAAATATTCCTCAGTTTCTCAAATAACATGTTATAAAAGGACAAATTGAGAAATTATATTACATAAAACACCTGTAATATAATTCTAAAACTTTTCTTTCATATTCACAGTACTTTCCTATGTACTACTTATTTATTAAACCTATGCTATGTTGTCGGGGACGGTGCATGATCCGCCCTTCCCTCCATGCCCAAGCCACCAGAAATTCTGGTGGAGGTACCTGTGAATGTGAATGAAAGCCCCCCTGGGCTTTCCCCGCCTAGAATCGGAAAAGCCACTTACCTTGTGAGTCAGGGCAATATGTCCTTGGTGTGCGTATTCAAGACATAGTTCCATTTAATCCTCCACCGGGTATCTCTTATCTGTATTTCTTGATCCCTCTGCCTCAATGGTCTCAACTTCTGTGAGTTTAAGCAATCACTCTGTACCTTGCAGTAACAATAGTAATCCTGTCTCTAGGGGGGGTGCAAAAGCAGTTAAAGATGTAACTGCACCACCCAACTTCCTCACTTGGGAATAATAAAAGACTGGGACCCTTGACAGTCAAGAGAGACAAGAGCCATGAGACAGAGAGAGACTGAGAGCCCACTGAGAGGCTGAGAGAGAGAGAGAAAGGCAGAGGGCCTGCGAGGAAGCAGCAAGAGAGCCTTAGAGGAGAGAGCAGGAGAGCTGGCAAACAGCAAGAGATCCTGCTTCGACAGACCTCCCGGCTCGGGTGTGTTTTTGGCCGCCAACACTCATCATCCTGCTCGACCCCACCTTTTTCCCCTGGCTGGACCAGGGGAGAAACCCCAAACCTCGTAGCCCAGGAAAGAGCTACACTATAGGGAATTAAAACTGCTAATAAACAGCATCATTTTAAACAAAGATATTTTAAACTCTGCACATAGAAAGAATGTGAAAAACTTAATTTAAAAAATAAATAAAAGAATATGTGCGTGTATTACGTATTTGACCAGTGTGGTGTCAGGTAAATATTAGTGCTATTCATTTATTTGCCTTGCACTTATATTTATTATGGCCCATGCAAGAGTTATAAGGATATCAGTTATTAGAGAACTGAGAAATATTTCTGGCTTAAAGATTGTCTTTCTCAGTTAACTAATAGAAAACAGAAATCCTAAATAATGGAGTATGTGATAAACATGATTGGTTCATAGACTAAGGAAAAAGAATGCCTGTGATGGAAAGTTTAAGTGTGTCTGCAATTGAGTATCTGGAAAAGCTAGGGTGGCAGCCTACAGGCCAGATGCCTAAGACAGAAAAACTGACGAGATACAAGGGAACTAAAAATGTTTGCCCTGCTTCTCATTTCTCCAGAACTGTTCTATTTTGTTTTTGTTTTATACCAGCAATTCCGATTTTAAATAATTTTAACATTCTTAATGGTATAGCTCCTGGGGTCTCCAAAACTAGTCAGAGAAAACAAAGAAACATATAGAATCATACTGGGTACAAATGATAAGGCCCTTTAGAACATATTCAAAGGCACCAAAGTGGTATATGCCACATAGTATTACCAATTATAATAGCTCACCTGCTGAGTTTTTCATAGTTGTAATATGAACTGTGGGTTCTGTTATGTGACATGCTCAGATAAGTTGCTTAATTAGTTTTTCCATTAATGGAAATACAATTTAATAGTAAATTATTTATTTTAACATTAATGTAAAATTTCTGTTATGAAAATAAACACACTGAAATGTGTGAGGTATATACAATCAAATGTAATCAATTTGCATGTAAAATATATATAATGGAAACTGTTTTAAAGACTTTGTCTTAAATTTTATAAAGTGGAATAAAATGGCAAAATTTACTTATAACAAAACCTCATAATGACTTGATTTTTTTGCTTTATTCATCCCATTGTTTGAATTCAGATGATCAAAAACATTGCTTTTCAATTTAGGCATTTTTGACAACTCCACAGGAAGCGTGATAAAAACTTTGCTAAAGTCAACAAAAATTTTGACCATTATTGACTTGCCAGCATTTCCAAAGGCTTATTACAAATTCTTTTGTCTATAGAAACATTTTTCTAAAACATGATCTATTTATTTCTCTGCAAGTGGTTATATTGTAAAAGGGCCATATTAGGATATAAGACTAGATATGCATTTTAAAATATTTCAGAATTTTTATATATCTCACATATTTTGCATTTCAAGTAATTCATTAAATACCTTCATTTAAGCTATATATGAGGAAATATTAAAATACTGAGGTAAAACTAGACTTTTAAAAAGTGTACATGTCTTAGGGCACCTGGGTGGCTCAGTGGGTTAAAGCCTCTGCCTTCAGCTCAGGTCATGATCTCAGGGTCCTAGGATCGAGGCCCGCATTGGGCTCTCTGCATGGCAGGGAGCCTGCTTCCTCCTCTCTCTCTGCCTGCCTCTCTGCCTACTTGTGATCTCTCTCTGTATAATAAATAAATAAAATGTTTAAAAAAAAAAGTGTACATGTCTTTAATATTTTGCAAATATGTGTATATGCTCTTAGAGGGACTGTAGCCACTAACTCATATTTTTTTATTACATTACTTCACTGTATTCCATCAACAAATGTGTGTTGAATTCTTACGGTGTGCAAAGTGGTTATGTGTGTTTGTATGTGTGTATATTATATATATATATACATATATATATATAATCTACAATTCTTTTATATATATACATATATATATATGTATATATATAATCTACAATTCTTTCCATATTTTAGGTGCTCTTGCAAGCTCAGTAACTTCAGTTGGTAAATGTCATCACGATGAGAACATGAAAATACAGCTCTGACAGTTATATTTTAAAGGCAGAAACTAAAACACAGATGAGATTATATATCGGTAATGCTTTGACAATGTTATATCTATAGCATTGAAACACATGTTATTTTTAATACATAGTACACATATTGTCTAAAAGGAAAAGTGTAAAGTACTAGAATATGTTATATACTATGTATATGTGCATGTATTATATATACTTAAGTATATAGATTATTTAAAAATATTGTAATGCTTTTTTGTTGTACTCAATATTGTTTATTGTACACATTAAATTGCATGCTTACCATATCTAAGGGTAAAGTTTTGATTTTCATTTTGAGAACTTATTTGGCAATTTAGATCAACAAGAAAAATTAATGGAGTAATAATACTAAAAGACTGTGACCCGGGTGCCTAGGTGGCTCAGTGGGTTAAAGCCTCTGTCTTTGGCTCAGGTCATGATCTCAGGGTCCTGGGATCCAGGCCTGCATCAGGCTCTTTGCTCAGCAGGGATCCTGCTTCCTCCTCTCTCTGCCCGCCTCTCTGCCTACTTGTGATCTCTCTCTCTGTGTGACAAATAAATAAATAAAATCTTAAAAAAAAAAGAGAGACTGTGACCCATCTAGAAGTCAATAATATATATCAAACAACAATCTTCTCTAAATCAGTGTGCAAAATTCCAAATCAGTGCATCAAATTTAGATAGACTTACTAATCCACATAGGGCATAGTAATTAGGTCACTGGGCAAAAGTAACAGAATCAAATGCAGATGGGCTGGCAGTTACTAAGGGAATACCATTAACCCTAATATCCTAAAGAACCTAATATTCACAGTTGGTTGCTGGCCCTAAAATATATGCTGTGCCAAAAAGCAGTAAGGCCTCATTATTGCCGAAGAATTAGTATGACAATCCTACTCCTGAGAATTTAGCAAACTGAATATGCTGAGGTATTGCTTCTACTCCTCACAAAGCTGCCTTATGTGTATTGCAGGGTGTCAACTTACAGCTAACATCCTGTCCCTACCCTCCATCCCCCCCCCAGACAGACGCTATTGAATCCCCTTATTACTGAAAGCAAAATTATTGTTCCTCCATCCATTCAAGTCTCTCACAAGTACATCTCCTTCATGAAACTTTGATCACAAGATTCCTACCTGCAAGTAAACTTGGGGATTGTAGTATTTATGTTCTTGTCTCTACAATAAAGGAAGACAAGCTAGAAAGTGACGTTTGGTGTTTTATAGTCTACAGTTCTAACCACGGATTTCTTATTTCCCAAATGGCTTTTTCCTACAATCTCTCACCGTCTGCGAACAAAGACAGTTTATCTCAAATGTAAATGTGATGATATCACTCCCTCCCATGCTTAAGACACATCATTTTACCACTGTTATTGCAAAATAAAGACCAATATCTTTAAGGTGACCTATAAAACTCTGCCTAGTCTATTCCTACCCTCCTCAAGGCTCTTTCCTCAGTTTTTCCCAATCTCTTCCAGTGTTCCAGCCATACTGGTTTTTATTCTCTTAATTATTCTCGTTTCCCTCCTCTGTGAGGTTATGTGTATAATGTCTCCTTTGTTTAGAAAACCAGACCTTAAGTCTACCTTTCCACTCCGCTTAATAAAATTCTATCTTTCTTTCAATGATTAGGTCAAATATCACTTTTTTGACAGATAGTAAGAATATAATACTAAGACTGAGAACCCTAGAGTAGATGTCCAGTTAGAATTACAGCTCTACCACACAATCTGAGGGAGCTTTAGGGAAATTATTCAAATACTTTGTACCTCAGTTTCTTCATCTATAAAGTGGGGGAATTCATGCTGTTTTCCTTATAAAATAATTGTATATATTAAAGTGAAATTGTACATAATAAGGGCTTAAAAAGTACAGTAAGCACCAGACAAAAGAAAGCAGTCAATTATTCTATTCTATTATGATTCATGGAAACCTATCTTGATCTTCATGACTAGTAGTTTGTTTGTTTTTCCAAAATGCACTTAGATCAATCAGAGATATAGTTTACACATATTTGTGCCATATGAAAAATGAAAGATTTTCAAGAATAGCAACCATGTTGCTTTGATTCTCAAATGGTAAAACAAAAACAAAAACAAAACCTGGCACATATTAGGTGCTCAATGTTTGATGAATGAATGAACAGAAATTGGGGTGAGAAGCTTCATCTCCAAGTTTCAGCATCTAACAACATTCACATAGTGATTTATGTGTTTATGATGTTGTGCTATTTAGGATGTTGTTATGCATTATGTGTTGATGTTACAAAGTCCTTCCTACATTCCTCCATCCACAGTAGCTTTTAAGATGATCACACAATGTGGTACTTTATATCTTCATAGCTTTCTTTCATTCTTTTTTTTTTTTTCCTCTTTGCATTTTACTTTGGGAACTTGCTCTTCATGTATCTTCAAGCTCATTGATTGGGCTCTATTCTACTGATGGGCGATCAAAGTATTCTTCATTTCTGTTATACTGTGTTTGATTTTTAGTTTTTCCTTTAGATTCTCAGAGTGCCCATCTCTCTGATTACATTACCTCTCTGATCTTGCATAATGTCTTCTTTTTGTTAAGGCTTTTACCATTTTAATCCCGATTATTTTACATTTTGCAGAGACCCAAAATCTGTGTCTTATCTGGGTCTAATTCTGGTATTTGCTTTGTCTCTTCAGATATTTCTCTCTTGTCTCTTATATTTTTTTAAATCCAGACATGAAATATTGGGTAACAGGGCATAAAGGTCAATAGACCTGTAGTGTGAGATTTTATGATTTCTGGGAGAGCTGGGTTGTCTTAAATGTTTTTGTGAAGCCAGATGCATCAAATTCCTCTGGTATCTCTTTTCTGGTATCTCCTGTTATCTAAGTGCTTAAGAATTTGTCTGTAAGTAGAACTGTCCACAGCTCTTTCAGTTGTAACCTACTGTTATTATACTGGAGTCTTATAGGAGTGGTGGTAAGATGTGGAGATGGAAAACATTCAGTAATCTTATAATTCAATTTCAGTCTTTAATAGACCTGGGTCACTGGGTTGTCACTTTTATAAGAGTTTCTTAGCTCCTCTTTCCTTAAGTGAGACAACAAACCTAGTGAGGAGGGACTGGAATCTAGAGAATGTCTTTTTCTAGGTTGGCTAAGGCTCTGGTAAAGTCTTTCACCCTTGTAGGATAATCATTTTTTTTTTTTTAACTTTAAATTTATTTTATTTTTTCAGTGTTCCAAGATTCATTGCCCATTCCCCACACCCAGTGGTCCATGCAATAGGTGCCCTCAGTACCCACCACCAGGCTCTCCCATCCCACCACCCCCTCCCTCCAAGTCCCTCAGTTTGTTTCTGTGTCCAAAGTCTCTCATGTTTCATTTCTCTCCCCAAATTACCCTACTTCCCATTTCCTTTCCTTCTCCTACTGTCTTCTATATTACCCCTTATGCACCACAAGTAAGTGAAACCATGTGATACTTGACTTTTTCTACTTGGCTTATTTCACTCAGCATAATCTCTTCCAGTCCAATCCATGTTGCTACAAAAGTTGGATATTCATTCTTTCTGATGGATAAAGAAGACGTGGTACATATATACAATGGATAATCATTTTTTAAGGAGAGCATGTTCTTGGTGTATTGTATTTCTTGATGATTTCTTGCTCCTCCTCCTTGCCACAGCTAAATGAGGATCTTTCTTGGCTCTTCACTGTGAGAACCTGGTGGGAAAAATTTCACAGAAGTAGGGGGCTTAGATTCTAGTTCTTAGAAGTGTTTTAGTTTTGTGTTAGTCCATACCTAGCCTCCAGCAAATCACCAAAATTAGGATTTAAATCGTACCCAACAGTTAATTGTCCCAATTCTTCTGTTCCAGGTTAGCTGATTTTGGCTGTGACTCAGAAGTCATCTGTTTCTTCAGAATTTTAGGTGGCAGTTTGTCCTGAAACAAAAACTCCTAGATTCAAGAAAAGTCATTGATTTTAATCTTTTTATGCAGTTTTTTTTTTCTAATCATAAAAATGAGTTTCACTTTACCTGTCAAAGATGAAGCAGGAATTTTAATGCCTCTGTAATTTTATCTTATTTTTTTTAAAGATTTATTTATTTAGAAAGTGCACAACTGGGAGGGGTAGAGGGAGAAGGAGGGAAAATTTCAATCCCCTATCCCCAATGTGGGATTCCATTTCACCACCCTGAGATCAGGGCTTAAGCCAAAACCAAGGAGTCAGGTGCTTAATGGGCTGCACCCCCCAGTCACCCTAATGCCTCTGTTATTTTAAGTATACTTGAACATCAGTTACTTATTCCATGCTCCCTCAGTTATAGGAAATAACTATTGATTTTCTACCTTGTAAAATGAAATTATTACTGTCTTCCTTCTACTACTTTCATTTTCCAACAGATCAAATCACTTAGATATTAAATAAATCTACTGCATACAGTGTATATAACATGTACTATTATGTATGCTCATGAAAGCAAGAATTTTTATTTTGTTATGATTCACTACTAAGTCCTTAACAACCAGAGAAATATCTGAGATACAGTAAGGCTTCAATTAATATTTATTTGATAAGTGAATGAATGAATCTAAAGACAACTAGCTGTACCTTCAAATAGTTGGCAATGTATTACAAGAAATGAATAAAATATACATATATTCAAAGGCAGATGTTGAAGCAAGTATGTAGCCCACAATGATTTCAGAGCAGTTTCTTTAGAAAGGGCAAATGATTATCTTTCAAAATATCTCATAGGGCATTTACCTTGGTTTACTAGACCTAAAAGTAAAGTCAGAACGCTGCATGTGATGTCATCAGGGACAGGGTTATATGACTCACACTTATAAGAATAATAAATATTAAAATTTATTAATTAAATAGTAAAATATAATTGGCAAAGAACCAGAAATTAAATTTCTCTTCTAAATATT
Source organism: Spilogale gracilis (assembly GCA_004023965.1). Taxonomy (NCBI): domain Eukaryota; kingdom Metazoa; phylum Chordata; class Mammalia; order Carnivora; family Mephitidae; genus Spilogale; species Spilogale gracilis. Next base: position 22,300 of record PITA01011792.1, on the reverse strand, counting down.
TTCTCTATGAAATCATACCACATGTGGAAAGCTGGCTTATAAACAGATGATCGCTTACTATGCATGAAATCAAAACAAAAAGTTTGCTATATAATTGACATGTTTACCAGTATCTAGCTAAACAACTGGATACACATATGTCCACAAATTTTTCAATCAGAAGCGCCTACAGGCCAGAACATCTTATTCCCTAAGAAGTACTTCTATTAATATAGTTTCTGCCTCATTACTTTGATTTTTTTGTTGTTGTGTTTCCATTTCTGATCAACATTCCTACTCTGATTAATGCATTTTTTAAATGTAAGTTTTTATCATTCAGCCTGTTTACCATAGACTCCCAACTTGTTGAATTGCACTTTCTTTTAACATTTTTGTTTTGATTTTGACTCATTATCCATTATTTTTAAATTTTAAATCCAAAACAGACCCTGTTCCAAAATTTTCCTCTTTACAAAGATTCTTTGTAACCTACTATAGTGTCAACTACATGTTTATAAATAATTACAGCATAAGACAATGTAATATGTGGTAAAAGAGAACTACAAAGGAGTAGAGTGATTATATGTGACAAGAGAAAATAATACAGTAATTGGAGAAGTCTTCAACAAGATAGGTTTTATTACTTTCTATTTTTACACACCCCCACCTCGTGCTATAAAGTCCTACATTTAAGCAGGACATTTAAAAGATAGAAAGAGAATGAAAAAGAATTATAGCACAGTGATTAAAAAGATAAATAGCTTGAGTTATTCAATTCTGCTATCCTTCTAAAGCACTGCATCAGGGGTGCCTGGGAGGCTTAGTCAGTTATGCATCTGCCTTTGGTACAGGTCATGATCCCAGGGTGCTGGGATTGAGCCTGACATCTGGCTCCCTGCTCAGTGGGGAGTCTGCTTCTCCTTCTCCCTCTGCTGCTCCTCTTGATTGTGCTCTGTGGCTCTCTCTCTAAAATAAATAAATAATTTTTTTTTAAAGATTTTATTTATTTGACAGAGAGAAACACAGCCAGAGAGGGAACACAAGCAGGGGGAGTGAGTGAGGGAGAAGCAGGCTTCCTGCCGAGCAGGGAGCCGGATGTGGGACTCGATCTTGGGTCTCCGGGATCATGACCTGAGCTGAAGGCAGTTGCTTAACCAACTGAGCCACCCAGGTGCCCCAATGAATAAAATCTTTTAAAAAAAATAAAGCACTGCATCAAATAATGTCAACATTTATCTTCTGTAATTACGTTTCTGATTAGTTTAAAAAAGAAGTAAAGGAGGAATGGCTGGGTGATTCAGTCAGTAAAGGGTCCAATTCTTGATTTCAGCTCTGGTCATGATGTCAGGGTCTGATCCCCTTGGCTTGAAGCCTGCCTAAGATTCTCCTTCTGCCCCTCCCCCACCTTAAAAAAAAAGGAAAAAAAAAACTTTGGCTGTTTTAACTAATATAATAGAAACTGGATTTTTTATATATTAGATATAATTTTATACATTATATTTTTATATATTAGATATAGATATATTATAACTAATATAATAGAAACTGCTGGATTTCCTGAAGATATAATTTAAATGAAGTATAATTCACATGTAGTAAAATTCACCCTTTGTTAGTGCTGAGTTCCATGAATTTTGGCAAAATTATACAATAGTGTGCTAATCACAACATAGATATAAAATATTTCCATCACCCCAAATAGTTCCTTTGTGACCGGCTGCAGTCAATCCCCTCTTTCACACCCAGCCCCTGGCAAATCACTATTTAATTTTCTATCATAGTATAATAACTTAAATTAGAATGCTTTTGAAAAAGACAGTGAATGCTATTAATAATAATAGTGGGAATATGTGTAACTTGAGACTGTATTGGGAAAACATTTTCCATGTGAAGAGTTTATATTTATTAGCAGGAAATAGAAAATGCTGGGGCGCCTGGGTGGCTCAGTTGGTTGGGCGACTGCCTTCGGCCCAGGTCATGATCCCGGAGACCTGGGATCGAGTCCCACATCGGGCTCCCTGCTCGGCGGGAGGCCTGCTTCTCCCTCTCTCACTCCCCCTGCTTGTGTTCCCTCTCTGGCTGTGTTTCTCTCTGTGAAATAAATAAAATCTTAAAAAAAAAAAAAAAAAAAAAAAAAAAAAAAAAAAAAAAAAAAAAAAAAAAAAAAAAAAAAAAAAAAAAAAAAAAAAAAAAAAAAAAAGGAAATAGAAAATGCTGAAAGTTAATAGTACAGAAATGTTGTAAAAATTGTAACTTAATATAATTAAATAAGTAGTAGGGAGAATAAGAGACCGGCAAGGAGCATCAATGATTAAGAGACCAGTTAAGTAGCTATTGCCATATTTTTGTTAATGAGAGCCTGAGGAAATCGATCAACACTATATTTCAAAAGCAGTATATAGGAATGCCAATTGCTTGTATTTTAGAAGTACGAGCACATGAGTTGTTAGAAATGATTCAGAAGTTTGTGACTTGAATTAAAACAAGTTAACCTAAGTTGACAGTGACATTGATTAAAATGCAGATGTGAGATGATAAATCAGTTTGAAAACCTAAATTATAGATTAATCTGTTTTCACGTGCTTTTATTTTGTTTCATTTTGTTTGGGTTTTAGTTTTCTGTTTTTAGGCGCAATGGCTTACTTACTAAGTATACTTAAAAATGTGGAGGCTATGTAAGTGATGTATCACTAAATTCTAGTCCTGAAAATAATATAACACTATATGTTAGCTAACTAGAATTTAAATAAAAATTTGGAAGAAAAAATGTGGAGGCTTACTCAAATCAAAATAAGGTGATGCATAATCAACTCTAAGTTAGAAGATACCCCTCAAATTTATGAATGGCTTGTTATTTCCTGCTTTTCCTGTTTCCCTTATGGGTGGGGGCACTTTATTTAAGGCTGCATTTTTTTTTAAGTTTCTTTCTTTTATTGTTATTTTCTTTCCAAGTTTTTAATTAAATTCCATCTACTTTGAACATACGGTGCAATATAGTTTCCGGTGTAGAATTTAGTGATTCATCAGTAATATACAACACCTGGTATTCATCACAAATGCCCTCCTTAATATCCATCACCTATTTAACCCATCCCCCCGCCCACTTCCACTTTGCTTACCAGCAGTTTTTTCTCCATAGCTAAGAGTCTGTTTCCTCGTTTTTCTCTTTTTACACCCATGTTCATTTGGTTTGTTTCTTAAATACCACGCAAGTGAAATCATATGGTACTTGTCTTGCTCTGACTTATTTAGTTTAGCATAATACTGTCTAGCTCCATCCATGTCATTGCAAATGGCAAGATTTTATTCTTTTTGATGGCTGAGTAATATTCCATTATATATATTTACCCATTCATCAGTCAATGGACATTTGGGCTCTTTCCATAGTTTGCTATTGTTGATAACACTGCTATAAACATTGGGTGCGGTCCCTGGGTGGCTCAGTGGGTTAAGCTTCTGACTTCAGCTCAGGTCATGATCTCAGAGTCCTGGGATCAAGGCCTGCATCCCGCTCTCTGCTCAGCAGGGAGCCTGCTTCCTCCTCTCTCTCTGCCTGCCCCTCTACCTACTTGTGATATCTCTCTCTGTCAAATAAATAAATAAAAGTCTTAATAAATGAATGAATGAATGAATGAATGAATGAATGAATAAATAAATAAATAGACATCAGGTGCATGTGTCCCTCCAAATCAGTAATTTTGTATCCTTTGGGTAAATAGCTAGCAGTTCAATTGCTTGCTTAGAGAGTGGGCTGCATTTCTATGAGTTTGGTTAGGAACATCTATTTAGGACAAAGTCTTTGAGACCCTGCATTTCCTTAAATAACTACATTTGTATTATACATTTTTGTTAAGCTTTTGGCTACATTTAGTGTGCCTTCTTATAGTTACAGACTTTTATGAAGGTGCAGTTAATGGAAGAAAGCTTCTTTTTTTTTTTTTTTAATTTTATCTATTTGAGAGAGAGAGAGAGAGAACACAGAAGGAGATCAAGAGAGAGAAAGCAGACACCCTGCTGATCAGGGAGCCTGACACAGGGCTTGATCCTAAGACCTGGGATCATGACCCAAACTGAAGGCAGATGCTTAACTGACTGAGCCACCTAGGCACCCCGGAAGAAAGATTCTTTAATACAATTCTAATTACTGTTCCAGGTCTCTCTAACTCTGACTTCAAGATAGTTGGTGAGCTTGGGTGATTGTATAGCTTTTAGAATAAAAACTGTATAAGGTTAAAAATAAAATATTAGATGAAAGTTAACACCTTTGAGAAATAGAATGTTTCCCTTCCACTCTTGATAAAAGTCCTAAAACATATATTGAAACTTCCACAAAAAGATATAGATATTTTAGCAATTTAGCACAGTAAATGGCATAGAGTCTGATGCAATACATGTCTGCTGAAGGTAGAAAGGGAAGAAGCCTAGTAACAAATAAGAAAGTAAAATGGACAGAATCTAGTGAAAAAAATGTATTCATGGATAAGAAAAATAAAATAGATAAGATCCTAGATATGTTATCATGGCATAGTCAGGATCGTGAGAGGAGAAATATGACATTAAATAACAGAAAAGAGAGGTGCCTGGTGGTTCGGTTGATTAAGCGACTACCTTCGGCTCAGGTCATGATCCTGGAGACCTGGGATGGAGTCCCACATCGGGCTCCCTGCTCGGCGGGAAGCCTGCTTCTCCCTCTCTCTCACTCCCCCTGCTTGTGTTCCCTCTCTGGCTGTGTTTCTCTCTGTCAAATAAATAAAATCTTTAAAAAAAATAACAGAAAAGAAATAAATAATTATAAGACAGATCAAAGGTCTAGAGTATTTGGATTTAAACATGAGACCACTGATTGTCTTTAATTAATCTTAATATACAAAAAAATGAGGTAATAAAGAATGACTAAAAATGCAAAACAAGCAAAACTGATTGTCATTATTACTGATGGAGTAAATACCTTAAAGGGTACTTATACTTTTTTAATTCTATTAATTTATTTGATAGAGAGAAACACAGCGAGAGAGGGAACACAAGCAAAGGGAGCGAAAGAGGGAGGAACAGGCCTCCCCTGGAGCTGGGAGCCTGATGCAGGCCTCGATACTGGAAGTCCGGGATCATGACCAGAGCCAAAGGTAGATGCTTAACGACTGAGCCACCCAGGCACCCCTAAAGGGCAATTTTTAGGGTTTAACTTTCAAAACATGGGAAAAGAGAGTTTATTCTCTGAAACAAATGGAAAAGAAAATGTGTATAGTTACAGGGAAATTTTTAAAATGGGGAACTCAAACTTGTGATAATTTAGTGTCAGATGATTGTAATTCTCTTGAAGTCAGAGTTGGGAGTCACATGCTGAGAGCATCACAAAGCTGGGAAGACTGTGTTTGGATGACAGAGGTTTAGAGTAACTGCTGTATAAAATCAACAGCAATAACAAAGCATCATAATGGATCACTGACAACATATCTATACAAAGAATCTGCAAAATGAATACAAATCCATTTTTATTCCCTGGGAAAGAAGTAGAAGTAAGAGAGAAGGCCCTGAGTTTATGAAGCCTTCAGGATATTTTCAATATATATCTTTTTCAAGACATTAAGGAAACCTGTAAATTAGCTCACATCTGTTAATTGTACCAGGAGATTTCCTTGGTTGATGTTATATATCTGTACATGTGTAAGCACTGTGAGTTTATATAGATTAATAGTTTGTATGAATATTCATAGATGCATGTGCATATATATATTTAATAAAAATCATCTTATATTTTGTGACGCATACACACCTTAAGTTGTACATCAGAATAATCCATATCTTTCTCCACCAGAAAACAACCAGACAAGCAAAATTTATAACTGCCCTATTTTTATACCAGAATTGCCTGCACTTTCACTACATGTTCTCAATTCTTTAGTGATTAAGCATAATTTTATAAAGTACCACCCATAACAATAGTCACCTCTTTTTAAAAGATGCAAAACATTTTTTTAGGGCTTTTAAGAAAAAAGCTGAGCTTAAAAATCTGGCTAGTTGTCTCTATTGCTGCCCCATTGGTATGTCTAGATCCTGTATGCAATTTACTTGGGTTTGAGTTAAACCTGCACATTGTGAGATTTGTGACAAATCCTTAAATTTTTATTCCTCAGTTTACTCATCCATATAATAATAATAACTCCTTTCCCACAGGTTTATTGTATTATATGATTTATGTAAAAAGTTCAGAAAATTATCTGACAATGAAACTTCTGAAAATGTTTAAAAAGTAACAAGTCTTATTATTTTAGTAGTTTTATATTATCTGATTATAGTATTAATAATCATAGTGAATATTATAAAATTATGTACAGATTATAAAGAAGTCATTTAACTTGATTTTTAATTATATGTTAAACACTTTTTTATTCCAGCACTTGTAAAAATAATAGGATACCTTTTGTTTATTTTTAATTTAAAAAATCCTATAAAAATTCTCCAATATTTATAGAGAAATAGCATTAGAAATTAGAGAGAATAGCCTCACTATTAGAGAAATTAGCTACATTAATTCGCTTATAAAGTTCCCAGATCAATTAGAAGAAAACTATAGACTTATTCTACCTATGTAAACATTAAATGTGATTCTAATAATCTATGATTTCCATTGTCAATGTTTTTATAGCACATTGGAATAGTGATGTTAAATCATGATGACTACAGTTGTTATTGTATGTGTGAAAATTGTGGTGTCAACTTGTATTAAGAAGAGAAACAGTATGGAGTTTATTGCTCTTCTCAATATTTCCACAAAAAGAAGAATAAAGTTGGATTTACTAAATGGAAGAAACATCAGAAATTGGTGAGCAATAGATTTTGTTTATAATAAAGAAGAATGAATTCAGACAGAGGTTAGTAAGGGCTGACACCAGTAAGTATAAATGTGATAACATACAGTTCTCCTTTTCCTGAAAATGATTTAAATGAGTATTAATCTAAGGTGGGGCATGAATAAATTAACTTCATGATTCTTCCCAGAACTTCGATTTTGAAAATCCAAAGCATTGTGGTGAGATAGAAAAGGAAAAGCAGATTTGTCTGTTAATTTATATTAAGAAAAGTCATTTTTCAATTACAAATTTCCCAATCATGAACATATAGAATCAGGTGGACTGTATTGAGCTTAACAGAAGCATTTAGAATTCTGAATTTGGGAGTAGATTCACTCAAATCCTCTTTTGCACTCAAATAGGAAAAAAAAGGCAAAAAGGATCTTGTAAAATTACTATTGCAAAAAGCAGTTTCCAGTGTTTATCACTTCCATCACATTCACATAGTCACTTCCCGTTTTGAATTTTTAGTGTTTATACTGTTTGTGGGCAAATTCACCTTACAGATTTTTATCAGTCTCTTTGTCTGATAGATCCAAGTATACTTGTTAAATTTATTCTCACAATCGTATATGACATTTTGATATAAGATGTACTTATTTCTTCAGCTAAATTTAAAGTTGTAAAAGAAGAAAGGTCATCATTGATTTTTTTACAGGACAATGTTCTTAATATTTTGACAATATGTATTAGAGAGGGCATCATATACAAATCTAACATAAAAATGCTAAAACTGTCCAATAAATAAATACATACATACATAGATGTAATAATGTTTTCCTGTGATTTTATTCTTTAAAGCAGCATAAGGAAGGCAGTATATTTTTGGTCTGAATTTTAGTCATCTGAGTATAAATATTTCTGTGTGAAATATTATCAGACTTGACTACTCATATCTAACGAAAGTGTAAATACAATTAATGGAAACTTAAAAGCTTGTCAGAGTTGTATTTTAATTCTGCATTGCCTGGTGGTGGATACTGGGGACACCTAAAGCGTGGAGCACTGGGTGTGGGGAATGGGGAATGAATCTTGGAACACTGGAAAAAAAAAATTTAAGTAACAATAAAAAAAAAAAGAAAACTAGTTAAAATGTTTTAAAATGTAAAAAAATCTTATATTAAGCACATAATTTTTATTTTTATGTTTCAATGATTATATATTCTATTATTAATTTTAGTACAGTAACTCATTAGCTTAAGACCGTATATGCTGTTTCAGGAATTGAGGAAACCTCTTAAAAGATCAAAAATAAAATGTGCTTAATTTTCTAAATTAATTTTCATTCTCATTAGAATAATATTTGTCCTTATACTGGCCTTAAAAAATTCAACTGAAACCATTGATTTTATTTTATAATGGAAACTTTAGACTGCCTAATATATATGACAACCATTAGAGACAATGAGGCAACCTAGTAACCTATTTCACTGAATACATATTTTAGGGTACAGGAAAGGACAGGAAGCACATAACAAAAACAAAGAACCAGTCTGTTCAGTGGAAAAGAATAGAAGTCAATGACATCAGTGTCCATAAACATAAAGTTTAATTGAATGAATAATAGATGTATTTATTTTAATCTTCCTATCCAGACTAATATTTAAATGTGCTACTCAAATGAAATGCATGCTCTAGCAATTGGAGAAAGAGGAAAAAATTTTGATATCTTCAAGTGATTACATTACCACCTGCTCTTCACAGGATTCCCTCTTCAAAATACCAGCTGAAATGTGCGCTTTTACCTCAAGTCTCAAATCAAAATCCATCTCATTTGTAAAGTCCGGCATAAACTCCCAAAAGAAATTTAAGGGTACTTTTTTTTTTTCCTTAACATTCCTACTGTGTTTTAAAATATATTTTCACTATAACAAATACATTTTTTAGTAATCATTTGGGATTTGACTAGATGTCTGGGTGGCTGTTAGACTGTATGTCTCTGTAATGGATGAGAATGTCGTTACTTTACTCCCAGGCCTGGTAAACATAGTAGATGCTCAACACATATTGATTTGCGTGAATAGTTTACTCCAATTCAAACACTGTTTTGAATAATAGATTTATAGAGTGACTAGAGGTCATGAGAATGGAAAATTCTGAGTACTGTACCAAGGATTTTGAAACTTATGAAAGTAGGCTGTAATCATGTTATTTCAGAAGAGGAGTGCATAGTATTTCAGAAGGGAGAGGAGAAGCCTAGACTTTGATGAAAGCACTGCTTGTTTTTCTCTACTCCCCAGACCATTAAGTGTATGGCTTCATCTATGGAAATGAGAGACAACATTTTCCTAGGAGGAACAAACATTTATAGTATACTAGTGAATAGAAACACATAAAAATATCTGTGTGGAGGGGTTCCTGTTTGGCTCAGGTGGTTAAGCACCCAACTCTTGACTTCAGCTCAGGTAATGATCTCAGGGCTGTGAGATAGAGTCCTGCGTCCAGCTCCATGCTTAGCAGGGCATCTGTTTTTCTCCCCCTCCCTCTTCCTCTGCCACCCTCTCTCAAAATAAACAAATCTTTAAAATATATATATCTATATGGAAAATAAACTATATATGGTATTTCTAAATTTAATTACTTATAGAGACATTAAATATCAATGTACTAGTAAAACAGGTCATATATTTTCTAATATCTCATTTCTATATGCTAATTTATTGATGTATGTTTTCTTCTTTTTTCAAATTATGAAACACTGGCCCTTGTTACTGGAATTAATTGTAAATCAGTGATGGACCTTTATATAACTTCAGCTATGTGGAACAAATAGAGGAAATGACTTTTAAAATGGTAGTGTTCTATTCATTTGCCCCATTTTTTTTTTATTTTGATAAGTTAAGGATCTGAATTAGTCATACAATTATCTTGGATCAATAAATTGCAGTAAGAAAATAATATTCTTATGTTACATTACAGTTGCTTTCACCTATTTCATTGAGGCAAACTTGTTCAATGGGAACAAAACATGCTCTCCAATAAATAACTTTTTTTTTAAGATTTTATTAATTTATTTGACAGAGAGAAACACAGCTAGAAGGAACACAAGCAGGGGAGTGAGAGGAAGAAGCAGGCTTCCCAACAAGCAGGGAGCCCAACATGGAGCGCGATCCCAAGACTCCAGGATCATGACCTGAGCCAAAGGTAGGCGCTTAACAACTGAGCCACCAGAAGCCTCCAAAATAACTATTTTTACTGATATGCAAACACTATGACAAAGAGAGCAAAGCAATACTCAAGAGAGTGCCACTGAGTATGCCTTTGAGCAGTGCAATCTGTTAATGTGCTTTCTATTGTGGAAAACTTTTCTGTGAACCTTCTTCTCACTGTCTTGAATGAAATGCCCATAGGTGTATTTTTTCTTATAACAATATAAATCTACATTCAATACTGTAGGAAGCTTATTACACCAAAAAATACTCTGGTATAGGGGCGCCTGGGTGGCTCAGTTGATTAAGCGACTGCCTTCAGCTCAGGTCATGATCCTGAAGACCTGAGATCAAGCCCCACATCGGGCTCCCTGCTCGGAGGGAAGCCTGTTTCTTCCCCTCTCAGTCCCTCTGCTTGTGTTCCCTCTCTCGCTGTGTTTCTCTCTGTCAAATAAATAAATAAATTCTTTAAAAAAAATACTCTGGTTTGAAGACAAAAATTCAAAGGTCTGCATTCTTTTAAGAATAATCAATCTCCATAAAGTAAATCCAAGACAGTTGTTTTTATTGTTCCTTTAAGATATTACAAAGCTTAAAAGAACTTATACGACAGCCAAAGAAGATTTCTGAAATAGAGCTGTAAAACGAAAGCAACCTGACGTATCTACTGAGGCTCACATGTGTTATAGGACTACTAGATGTGAAATCTGGTCCTCAAAAAAAAACAAACAAAATGACAGTTAGGTATAGTATAGTTAACTTTTGACTATCCCCCCCCCAAAAAAAAACCAGTATCAGAGAAATCAAGTAAAAAAGCTGCTAAACTAGTATTTATACCAATTATTTTTTGTTCTTATGGCCCTATTCTGTATTTTGTGTCACTTCCTACATCATGACAATGTCTTAGGAACACAACATAAGAAATGATTGTTAAAGACAAGAGTAATATTTATATTCCCTAATCTACATTATTTTTTAAAAAGATTTTATTTATTTATTTGACAGAGAGAAACACAGCCAGAGAGGGAACACAAGTAGGGGGAGTGAGAGAAGGAGAAGGAGGCTGCCCGCCGAGCAGGAAGCCCAATGCGGGGCTTGATCCCAGGACTTTAGAATCATGACTTGAGCCAAAGGCAGTTGCTTAACCAACTGAGCCACCTAGGTGCCCCAATCTACACGTTTTAATGTAATGAGTACTATATCAAGCATAAAGATTCATTGCTCCCATTCAGAGAGGCTTATATTATATGGGATATTTTTTATTAAAAATATGTTCCTGGGAAAGAATTCATAATTATAGTTTAAAATTTTCAAACTTACTTTTGTGATAAAATATTAAGAGTTATGATAAAATATCTTCTCATCATGCAATAAAATACAAGCCATTACTTTATCCTAATCCTGATTAGGATAGTCCTTATTATCCTTATTTATTAGTGTTAGTCTTTATTTTACATATTCATATTGTATTCATATACAAAATTATCTTTGTCATTGTAGTCTGTTGTATTGTTATTAAAAATAATCCAGAATTTTTATTTTTATCTTTCAACGTAAAATAAAAGTGGAATCTTATCCTTTGCCTACTTTTTGACTGTGTACAACTCTTAAATATATAGACTGCCAGGAAAATGTTTTTGTTTTTGTTTTGTTTTAAGATTTTATTTATTTATTTGACATAAAACAAAAGAGTACTGGGCCCCTTGGTGGCTCAGTGGGTTTAAAGCCTCTGCCTTCAGCTCGGGTCATGATCTCAGGGTCCTGGGATCGAGGTCTGCATGGGGGGGTGTCTCTGCTCAGCAGGGAGCCTGCCTCCTCCTCTCTCTCTGCCTACCTCTCAGCCTACTTGTGATCTCTCTCTGTATCAAAATAAATAAATTAATTAATTTTAAAAAAGAAAGAAAGGGAGAGTATAAGTAGGCAGAGAGGCAGGCTGAAAGAGAGGGAACAGGCTCCCTAGTGAACAGAGAACCTGATTCAGGTCTCTATCCAAGGACCTTGGGATCATGACCTGAGCCAAAGGCAGATGCTTAACTGACTGAGCCACCCAGGTGCCCCTGCCAGGAAAATTCTTTAACTTGTTTTTGGAGTGGGAGTCAGAGCCATGGAGAGTTAACAAAGGGAGTGACATCTGAGTGAATATGACAATTATAACTAACAAAGCAAAGAAAAAAAGAACATCTTTTGTAAGATAATAGTAAGTCTTAAAATTTTATTAGTGCCCAGAAATTTCATAGGAAATAAAGCAGTTATTGTGTGGTTATAATAAACACTATAGTAATTGGACATGAAGGGAACAGGGTGAATATCATAAGAATAGAAATGTAGGCTGGGGTCATTTTGAGGCAGTCATGAAAACTTGGGAGATTTGAGTTATATACTACAGTCAATAAGTAAACAAAATTATTTGAGCTGTGTTTCTCTCTGTCAAATAAATAAATAAATGTTTTAAAAAAATTTTTCATAAATTATTAAGGGTAAAGAAAAACCTGCTTCTCCCTCTCTCACTTTAACATTAGTGTCTAGAAAGTTCATCTTAAAAAAGGAGTGTAGAGGAAGAACTGAATGGTGAGGGGACCATTATAAAAAAATAATAATTTCAGTAATATAACTAGTATCTGTGGAGGAAATGTAAAGACACTGTTGAGATAATTTTGACAGAATTCAACTTCCCATTATGTGGGTGTTAAAAGGTAATTTAAAATGACTTGGCTGTTGTAGGATAGTTGGCAGAGAAGATACCAATCTCATGATATTATGTATATTTCGTGTTGATAAAAGTTTAACCATTACAACATAAAGCTTCTAGGTCTATAGAAGAAAGGGAAAAAGACCTAGAGCATCCCACAGGGATTTTTTAGAGTTTTAGACTGAAAAAGACACAATATATTTTCTGCATATTTCCTGGCCAGAAAGAATCAATTAGCTCCACCTAATTTTAAGGGATTTGGGAAGTTTCCCTTCTGCAGAGGAATGAAAGAACCAGTAACATGTCGGCACTGAACACATTTGTGATCATTATGAGTAAAGTTGGCTACAAACCAAGGGGTTTTCATGAATACATACAAAAAGATATACTGAACTATATATCACATCATGATATATTTAAGTCAAATATTGTTTGGAAATAATATCCAGCACTCTTAGACTATACTCTATACTATGGAGTTAGGCGACTGTGGAGTAAAAAAGAATAAGCCAAAGCAGGACACATGCATATAAATGTATATACACACACCCATATATTTATACATACATATATATGCATATGTATAAATATAAGCTATAAACATATTATACATTATGCATTATTACATATTTTATATATACACAATATTACATGTATTTTATGTATGTGTATGTATACACACATTAATGACATATGCAATGAACTGCATGATATAGAGATAGAGAATGAACATTTCCAGAAAAACAGGAAAGGATTTATTAAAAAAAAAATAGTAAGGAGTGAGACTAGTTATATTTTGATCCCTCAGAGCTTGATTGTTTGACTCTTAGAGTCTGATGTTGATAGTGTGTGTCTTCCTCAGTTATATCCTGGGAATTCTGCATTTGTCTTGAAGGGTATGCTTTCAATTTGTATATGGAGCCTTCTTCTGGATATATTTTGCATATTTGCTGAAGAATTTTCAGTGGTTCTGGTAGGTGGTTTAATCATGTATCAATATCAATTGTGGAGATTCAAGATTTAAAGAAAACAACGGAGATAAATCTATCATTATCATTGTCCTCATCATCATGATCATCTGCCTATCTTCATCATCATCATCATTGTCTACCTTTCTTATCATCATGATCAACTTCTATCTCTATACCTCTGTCCATATGTCCACCTATAAAATACATGAATGAGGGAGTAGAAAGTGAGTTACTCTTACTTATCTATCTAGTTCCCTTTTTTGGTGCATGAATTAAAACATTTTTGGGGGAACCTGGGTGGCTCAGTTGGTTAAGCAACTGCTTTTGGCCCAGATCATGATTCCAGAGACCCGGGATCGAGCCCCGCATCGGGCTTCCTGCTCGGCGGGAAACCTGCTTCTCCCTCTCTCACTCCCCCTGCTTGTGTTCCCTCCCTAGCTGTGTTTCTCTCTGTCAAATAAATAAATAAAATGTTTAAAAAAAAAACATTTTCATAAATTATTAAGGGTAAAGAAAAATATTTTAAAATTTATGTTAATCAATTGGGGCTGAATAATTTTACTTATTAACTTGTTTTCAAATATTTAATTTTATCTGATTATTTCAATTAACATAATTTAAAATATATTTTTTGTTTCCATAGTTTAGTGAATGTTTCCATAGATTACTAGATGTTGAAGTAGTTAATCGAAGATATATATATATTGTCAAGGTGTTTGTCAAAAAAGCAATTCCAGCACTATATAAAATTACTAATCTCTAATCATCCTGCTTACATTGTCTATTTTCATTTTCCTGAGTTCTTAATTTACCAATCTCAGGATTTTCATTTGTATTTCTTTCATTGATAACAATATAACATTTTTTCACATATTTTTTACTAACTTCTTATTTCTCTGAGAATTGACTATTCATATCTTGGTCAAATTTAACATTTTGCTATTAGAATTGTTAGAATTGTTTTATACCATATTTATTTTTTCATAATTTTAACTGCTTCCCAGGCATTGCTTTCTTTTCATATTCTTAAGGATATATTTGCATGTTTAAAAGATAAACTTTACCACATGCAAACAGACACAAAGTATTTTGCTGTATGATTTTGGAGCCATTTTCTCAATTCGCATTCCTTCTGATATTTTGTTTTCTAAAAAATGACACGATTATGTTCTCAAACTTATTCATCCTCCCCTTTATTATTACCTATGGACTTAGAAAAAATTACTTATACTACCTATGCTTTAATTTATCATAAACCAAAGATTTTAATTTTCCTGTCATCTGAGTTATGTTAAATGAGTTTATACATCTAAAGTACTTAGCACAGTTCCTGGAAGAGAATAGGTGCTATGTTTATCTGCTATCACCATTATCATTTATATTTATTCTGTTATTTTTATGCTTAGAAGCCTTTCTTGGTTTATATAACTACTAAAATAATGACAAGGTAATTAATTTTACATTCATGTGTCACTCTAAAACTTTGACAACCTCTATGACTTTCTAGACTTATTATCCTTTGAAAATAAAGTGATAAAATAGAATTGCTGTCATAATTTCAACTATGATAATAGCAAAAGCAGCTCTTCATTATAAATTTTCTATAATCAGCCTGTCTAATGTTTGTAAAACAGATAAAGTAACATTAATGAACACACTTTATTTTCTGGCAGAACTGTGACCTATTTAGAAACAATTCATAATAAAATAGTTTCATTCATTATTTAAAAGAAGAATTTTTTTAAAATAAGGTAAAATAAATAAAAGAAGAATTTTACTTCAAAGTGTTTTGTAGAGCATTTACACAATACAAAAGGAAAGAGTAAATTCATACAAATATTTGCCTATTTTAAAAACTAAATACTGAAAAATGCAAAAATAAGTTGAAATACAGATGTAAGATGAAATTTGATAATTTCAAAATACAGAGAACAGAAGAATTATAAGTATCTATATGCATATCCATTTTCTAGACTCAGAGAAAATCATGGCGTCATACATGGGAAGAAGAAATCTTTTGGTTGTTAGTATAAAACATATAAAATTAGGTACTTATAAAATTCTTTTTGTTATGAACAGTTTAATTATTAATTTTATTACTCTTTTTAGAAGTTAAAACTATGTCTTGCCTTTCTATGAAAAACTTCCTATGTTTTTTTTTTAATTTTATTTATTTTCTTTTTTTTAAAGATTTTATGTATTTATTTATTTGAGAGAGAGAGAGAGAGAGAGAGAGAGAGAGAGAGAGAGAAATCACAAATAGGCAGAGAGGCAGGCAGAGAGAGAGGAGGAAGCAGGCCCTCCGCCGAGCAGAGAGCCTGATGCAGGCCTCAATCCCAGGACCCTGAGATCATGACCTGAGCCAAAGGCAGAGGCTTTAACCCACTGAGCCACCCAGGTGCCCGAGAAACTCCCTATGTTTTAATTCCTACATTTTCAACTAATTTATGACGATGTTGACAAAAATCACTGGATTTCCTTTGTATCTATCTGCACATGATGTTAAAATATAACTGATAACATGACTGCCAAACCCTTTTGCAGCTAAACCTGGTCATGTGACAAGATGGTGAATAGAAGGATGAAATGGAAATAGCATGTATCAGTGTCCTGGACTTTTTTTTTTTTTTAAGTTTTATTTATTTATTTGAGATAGAGATTGAGCATACAAATGGGGAGGAGGATCAGAGAGAGAGAGAGAGATGAGTAGACTCCCCACTGAGCGGGAGTCTGATGCAGAACTCAATCCCAGGACTCTGGGATCATGACCTGAGCAAAATGCAGACACTTAACTCACTGAGCCACCCAGGTGCCCCTGTCCATGGTATTTCTTAAGAACTAGTTGGCACTTACAGTTTTCTCTCTATTGCTTTGTTCCTCTCCCTCTTTTGAGGCTTCAAAATTAGGTGTTACCATTGTAGATCCTGGTCTTTGCCCACATTCTAAGCATAGTTGTGAAATAAGATGGAAGATGTCTGGATTCCTGAGAACTTTGAAAAACATCAATAATACCAGTCTTGGATTGTTTATATAAGAAATATCCATAGGAGACAAATCAATGTCTCTTTTCTTTAAAACAATAATTTTCTGCCTCACTGTCACAACCAATTCTAAATTAGTTAATGCGTAAACTTATTCATAATTTGATTGAACTCTGTATTGGTGACAAGCCAGGCCAAACATTTTATATATTCTACTATCTAAATATTTATCTACCTTCCTATATACTTCAATCTTTTTGTAGGTGCTTTGGGACATGAGATTTGTTGTGGTCAGTTGTCTCTGGGTTGATAATATGTGCGTATTTCATCCCTTCTCTTTTGCTCTGGCACACATTCTTTAGGGAACAAATGTTCCAAACAACCTACTAATAAACCAAGAAAAATCACACAAATTACATCAGACATTAAAATAGTGAAAAATAAATTTCTATTGATTTAAGCCATTGTTACTGGGGGAATGATTCTACTGCTAATTGACTTATGTGTTTGCTTCATCCCGATATTAAATTCTGAGAGTAAGGAATATTTGGATGCTGAGAACCAAAACCATACTACATAAATATTAAAGTTCATATTTTATAAAAAATACTAGCTGTGAGGTGTTTTAATCTAGGCCATGTGTCTTTCTGCTTTTTATTTTATTGTTGTTTTTGTTATTTTGCTTTTGTCCTCATGGCTCTGTTCTCTTCTACTTGTAAGCTCTGCCCTGTGTGGCTAAAGCTGCTGACATGGTTTGCCAAAATTCAAAGATTCACTTCTTGCATGATCTGTGACTAAATCTGGTATGAGATGCCATGATCTTGTTGGTTTAGGCATACATTTCTTGTCCACCCCAATCCACTTTGCAAAGATGGAATTCTCTTGATTGGTTTATACTCCTGTTTCTCACTCTATATGCTTTTGGCATTTGAAGTGGTACATTTCAGGGTATTCAGCTTCTCTGGCCTCTGTGCTTTGATTATCACCAGCAATATTCAATCATTGTGAATCCCAAAGATGACTTTACTTTCTAAACATCTCCCTGGGCCAGAACTGGCTGCCTAGCTTTCCAGGCCCAGTGCAAGATGAAAACAGTTTCCTTGTTATCAAGATGATAACAACAGACTTTTATACAGATTAGACACCCATGAAATTGCCCTACCTAGGGAGGCAGTCAAGTATTGCCTAACGCTGAGAATCACTATTTTAGAGAAGCCAGTGCCTTGTTTAAAATCAGTGGTAGTTTCAAAAGCCAGTGCTTTGTTTCACATCAGTAGTAAAATCTAAACCTTAAAATGTCTGTATATGGGTGGGTTAAAATTGATGATGGGATGACATACAAAATATTCAATGAACATCTCTTTCATCTCTCTCTTTTTTTTTTTTTTTTAGATTTTTATTTATTTATTTGACAGAGAGAAACATAGCCAGAGAGGGAACACAAGCATGGGGAGTGAGAGAGGGAGAAGCAGGCTTCCTGCCGAGCAGGGAGCCTGATGTGGGACTTGAACCCAGGTCTCCAGGATCGTGACCTGAGCCGAAGGCAGTCACTTAACCAACTGAGCCACCCAGGCGCCCCTCATCTTTTTTCTTTACTTTGGTTTGAATATAATAACTTAATAAACATGTTTGAATAAGAAACACAACTGCCACTCATGAAAAGTTTAACAAATTAATTGATCATTTCAGATATTTAACATGGGGTGTTTTCTAGAGGCAAGTCACTATAGCATGTCACATCACGAGATACATTTCTCTGAGTAAATTAGGTGATACACATCAGAGACAAAAAGAAAGGAAAGGAGGAAAGGTAAGAATACAAACAAAGGAAAAATATTTATTATCCAATGATTGACAAAATGCAATAATAGCAATATTTTTAGACTTTTAAATTTGGAATAAAAGTAGGGCACCTCTGTGGCTCAGTAGGTTAAGTGTCTGCCTTCAGTTCAGGTCATGATCTCAGCGTCCTGGGATCAAGCCCCATGTCAGGTTCCTTGCTAGGTGAAGAGTCTACTTCTTCCTCTCCCTCTGCTCCTCCCCTGCCCCTACCCCACTCATTCTCTCTCTCTAATAAATAAATAGAATATTTTAAGAAATACATTAAATTTGGAATAAAATCAATTAAAAAGCATATCTACACCATAATATGTCATAAGTATTTACACATTTTCTTTTCTTTTTTTTTATTGTTACTTAAATATTTTTTTTCCAGTGTTCCATGATTCATTCCCCATTATCCATACCCAGTGCTCCACACAATAGGTGCCCCCAGTACCCACCACCAGGCTCTCCCATCCCTCCACCCCCCTCCCTCCAAGTCCCTCAGTTTGTTTCTCTGTCCAAAGTCTCTGTTGTTTCATTTCTCTCCCTGGATTACCCTACTTCCCATTTACTTTCCTTCTCCCACTGTCCTGCAGGTTACCCCTCATGCACCGCAAGTAAGTGAAACCATGTGATACTTGACTTTCTCTACTTGGCTGATTTGACTCAGCATAATCTCTCCCAGTCCAGTCCATGTTGCTACAAAAGTTGGATATTCATCCTTTCTGATGGAGGCATAGTATCCCATTGTATATATGTACCACATCTTCTTTATCCATTCATCTGTTGATGGGCACCTTGGCTCTTTCCACAGTTTGGAGATTGTGGCCATTGCTGCGATAAACATTGGGGTACATATGACCCTTCTTTTCACTATATCTGTATCTTTGGGGTAAATGCCCAGTAGTGCAATTGCAGGGTCATAGGGTAGCTCTATTTTAATTTTTTAAGGAATCTCCACACTGTTTTCCAAAGCAGCTGCACCAGTTTACATTCCCACCAATAGCGTAAGATGGTTCCCTTTTCTCCGCAGCCTCTCCAACACTTGTTGTTTCCTGACTTGTTAATTTTGGCCATTCTGACTGGTGTAAGGTGGTATCTCAGTGTGGTTTTGATTTGAGTTACCCTGATAGCTAGTGACGCTGAACATTTTTTCATGTGTCTGTTAGCTGTTTGTATATCTTCTATGGAGAAGTACCTCTTCATGTCTCTTGCCCATTTTTTGATGTGTTCATCTTCTTTTTGGGTGTTGAGTTTGAGTAGTTCTTTATAGATATTGATACCAGCCCTTTGTCTGTAGTGTCATTTGCAAATATCTTCTCCCATTCTGTGGGTTGCCTCTTTGTTTTGTTGACTGTTTCCTTTGCTACACATTTTTAAATGAATTAAATACTTTTGTGCTGAATAAAATGTAAAGAAATATTCATCTTCATTAATTTTTATCGATAGATGTTTTATACTTTTGGCTATTTGACTCCTTGGAATTAGAGATTATAGTCATGGTATAAAAGTTGCAAAGTGACTTCTAAAGTGTCTGATACAGTGAAGGGATACTGAAATATTATTATTGCAATGTTTAAGTAAGACATTAACTTGGTGCTTCCCAGTGGAAATACTAAGAAGTTTGAATACGCTCATGTGCAGGAATTAAAAAAAGGGGGGAAGGAGAGAGAAAGAGATAAACCAAGAAACCAGAGTCTTAACAATAGAGAACAAACTGATGGTTGCCAAAGAGGAGGTGGATGGCAGATGGGTGAAATAGATGATGTGTATTAAAGAGCAAACTTATCATGAAAGACACTGAGTTTTGTATAGAACTGTGGAATCACTATATTGTATAGCAGAAACTAATATAATGCTGTATGTTAACTACTCTGGAATTAAAATAAAAAACAATAAAAACCCACAAAAAGTTATTGTAAATAAGTTAAACATTCTGTTAATTCCAAGCTGGAGTTAATAATCTGAGTTTTTTGAAAAAGAAGTGGAGAAAATGGAAGAAAATCACAAGAAACAAAGTTATAAAAGTCTATAAAATGTAGACTTTCCAGGGGCCAGAAATAATATAAAATAATTCAGCTCAAGATAGTTTAATTCTGTATGGACAGAATCCATTAATTCAGCAACAAATGATTAATCATCTAGTATAATATTTGGTTTTGTATATAATACAGTTAATGACTATGAATTAAACAGTAGCCCTGATTGTATAATTTTACCCCATGAAAACTGGCTAAGGAAAACACCGTATTTTAGGAAAGGATGCAAAATTATTCAAGGTAAATGTTGTTATTAGTTTCTTATGGCAAAACTATAAATTCAATAAAGATTTGGATTTAATAAAAAATGTTTGTGAAAACCACTATTATATGCTTCATGTGTAAATCTTTAATGTATAAGTAAAAAGCAGTATAACAAATTGCTCTGTTTTCCATTAATTTTATTTTTATAAAATATTCTCTGAATAAGAAAAACGCTTATTGAGAATTTTAAATTATTTGTTGTTCAGTAATTTTAACACACACACACACACACACACACACACACACTATTTAATTAATTCTATCTATTCCAAGTACTATAGAAGTATTCCTCCCTCTTCAAGCTCAATTTCATTTCCAGTTAAATATTATTTTAATTCATTTAGTCAAATCATTCATTCATTCACTTAGTCATTCAATAAAATTTGAAAATATTCTATACAAAAGGCCCTCTTTGAATCTTGGTTATTATGGTGAGAATGTGACATGAACATAATCACTGCTCACATGGATGTCAGAGTATGTGGCATTATCTATGCATGTTTTGGAGGCAGTGCAAATAAAGTTATTGTGTGCACAGTATTCAAGGAGTTTGGCTTTTAAATCCTTTATAATTTATACCCTTGTATATAAGATGTAATTTAAATCCTTGTAAATATTCAAGAGGAATTGAATGCCTATGTCTAACATCTTCTCAAGTCCTTCACTTATATAAGTGCACTTATTTCAAGTAAAAAAATGCATTACTGAAAATATGTTCCAATTCTTCAGCTTTCCATAAGACTAGGCTTTAACTGGCACTGGAAAGAAAGTGGTATCAAAGAGTGCACTAGGTTAAAAACTGGATAGAAGGGTCCGGAAGATGGCGGAAGGCCAGGTGACCCCATTTCGGGGAGTCCCTTGAAGTGAGCTCAATTCCTGCAAGAAACACTACAGGAACACTGTGAGCGCCCATGAAATCAGCCTGAAAGGGGATATTTCGCACTTTTGGATCACCGTGGGGGACAAGGAGCATAGGCCAAGAGGTAGAGTGGAGTGAGGCATGGAGAAGGAAGCCCGCAGAGGCAACCCACTGGGAGGCAATACCCCAGCATGAAAGTGCTCTGTGTTCGGGGAACAACAGCAGATTACGGTCTGATTCAAAGCAAACAGAAACGGAGTGCCTGAAGGGCAGCCGGGGAAATGGGGATCGGCAGAGAGAAAGTGCTCCCAGTGCCTCGCAAGGGAACTGGCAGAATTGGAGGAGCGGAGTCTATTTTTCTGCTGCTTATTTCCTTCTTTTCTTTATGTTGGGACCTCCTGGCGCCCCCTAGTTTGCGGCCATTAGTGCAAATCGGTTGGGGAGGCCTCTTGGGCTTTTCCGGAATACTTCTGCGTACATGACCTAGCTGAATCTTCCCGCCCTTGGCAGACTGGCGAACTTAGCCCCACCCAGCAGTCCTGCCTGAAATCTGCCTAAGGCCTTAGTGATAGCCACTAATGAGTTCCTATTGGCCCCTGCTACTTCTGTTACTCCCTCCTTTCCTCTCTATATAACTGTGTCTCTGATACAATAAAGCTGAGATTGCTGCGCCTTCACTGCTGACTCAACTCCC
>PITA01011791.1:20994-65112 GCA_004023965.1 Spilogale gracilis | reverse complement strand
AAAAAAAAAAAAAAAAAAAAAAAAAAAAAAGAAATAGACAATTTAAATGGGCCTACGTCTATTACAGAAATTGACTATTTAAATTACTTATTGACATAATAATCTTCCAAAACAGAAAGCAACAGTCCTAGATGGGTTCACTGGCAAATTCTACCAAACACTTAAGTAATTATACTAATTATACTAATTATACTAGAGAATTAGTATTAAGAAATTATACTAATTCTCTATAATTTCTATCAGAAGATGAAAATAGGGAACTATTTCTTAACTCATCCCATGAGGCCAGCATTACCCTAAAACCAAAACCAGATGAAGAAATTACAAGAAAACTACAGAATATTATCTCTCAAGAACATAGATGCAAAAATCCTCGACAAAATGTTTTCAAATTGGGGCGCCTGGGTGGCTCAGTTGGTTAAGCGACTGCCTTCAGCTCAGGTCATGATCTCGGAAACCCAGGATCAAGTCCCACATCGGGCTCCATGCTCTGCAGGAAGCCTGCTTCTCCCTCTCTCACTCCTCTTGCTTGTGTTCCCTCTCTGGCTGTGTTTCTCTCTGTCAAATAAATAAATAAAATATTTTTTAAAAAATGTTTTCAAATTGAATCCAACAACATATAAACAAATGGTATTTATTCCACAACAAATGGTAGGCATTCCAGGTATATAGGATTGGTTCAACATTTAAAAATCAATTGAACAGGCTAAAAAAGAAAAATCATATGAATATCAATAGATACAGAAAAAGCATTTCACAAAATCTAACATCCATTCCTGATTAAAAACTCTCAATAAACTAGGAATAAAAAGAACTTCCCTAACTTGATAAAGAATACATTAAAAAAACTTACAGTTTACATCATTCTTGATGAGAAACTTGAAGCCTTCCTACCAAGATCAGAAACAAGGCAAGGATATCACTCACCACTTTTTTTTATCATCATACTGGAAATTGTAGCTAATGCAATAAGACAAAAAAGGAAGTAAAGGTATACAGATTGGAAAGTAAAAAAAAAACTGTCTTTGTTCATAGATAATATGATTGTCCATGTAGAAAATCTGAAAGAATCAACAAAAAGACTACTAAAACTAATAAGCAATTATAGAAAGATTGCAGGATACAAAGTTAATCTACAAATGTCAGTCACTTTCCTATATGTCAGCAATGACCAAGTGTAACCTGAAATTAAAAACATAAAACCATTTATATTAGCACCCCCCCCACACAGAAATGAAATGCTTACCTAGAAATATAACAAAATGTGTACAAGATTTTCAAATTTCCTATGAAGAAAACAACAAAACTCTGATGAACAAAATCAAAGATCTGAATAAATAGAGAGACAAACCATGTTCACGGGTAGGAGACTCAATATTGTCAAAATGTCAGTTCTTCCCACCTTGATCTATACAGTCAAAGCAATCCCAATAAAAATCTCAGTAGGTTATTTTGTGGCTACTGACAATGTGATTTTAAAGCTGATATAGAGAGGCAAAAGATCCAGAACAGCCAACACAAAATTGAAGGAGAACAAAGTTGAAGAACGGACACTACCTGACTTTAAAACTTACTATAAAGCTACAGTAATCCAGAAGGTGTGATATTGGTGAAGAATAGACATAGATCAATGGAACAGAATGGAAATCCCAGAAATAGATTCATATAGATATACTCAAGTGATCTTTAATGAAGGAACCAAGGCAATACAATGGGGCAAAGGTGGTCTTTTTAACAGTCACCTGACAGTCACATATGAAAAAAATACATCTAGGGGCATCTGGGTGGCTTATTTGGTTAAGTGTCTGTCTTTAGCTCAAGTCATGATCTCAGAGTCCTGGGATCGAGCCCTGCATTGGGCTCCCTGCTCATGTTCACTCACTCTCTCTCCCTCTCTCTCTGTCTCTCAAATAAATAAATAAAAATCTTTAAAAAGAACACTGGAAAAATAATTTAAGTAACAATAAAAAAATTAAAAAATAAAAATAAAAAAATAAAGAAAAATAAACCCAGACATAGATTTCACACCTTTCACAAAATTTAACTCAAAATGAATCATAGACCTAAATGTAAAACACAAAAACATAACGCTCCAGGAAGATATCATAGGAAAGAACCTAGATGACCATGGTATGACATAGGTATGGCGGTGACTTTATAGACACAGCACCAAGAGCACAATCCATGAAAGAAATAATTAATACACCAGACTTCCTTAAAATTAAAAATTTCTGCTCTCTGAAAGACAATGTCAAGAGAACAAGAAGATGAGCCACAGACGGGGAGAAAAATTTTGCAAAAGACACATCTGATGAAGGACTGCTATCCAAAATATACAAAGAACTCTGAAAACTCAGCAGTAAGGAAACAAACAACCTGATTTAAAACTGGGCCCAAGACCTTCATAGACAACTCACCAGAGAAGACATACAGATGGCAAAGAAATGTATTCCACATCATATACCCACACAAAAAAGTACATGCAGAAGTTTATATCCACTTTATTCATAATTGCCCAAACTTGGAAGCAACCAAGATGTCCTTAAATGAGTGAATAGATAAACTGGTATATCCAAACAATGGGATACTATTCATCACTAAAATGGAATGAACTACTAAGATATGAAAAGAATGAAAGATCCTGGAATTCCCATTGCTAAATGAAAGAAACTTGCTATGGTCTGAATGTTTGTAGCCCCCTAAAATCCACATGCTAAACACCTAAATGGTCAAGGTGGTGGTATTAGGAGGTGGGGCATTTTAGAGGTGATTAGGTCGTTAGAATGAAGTCCTCAGGAATGGGCTTAG
The DNA here is from genome assembly GCA_004023965.1 of Spilogale gracilis. NCBI lineage: Eukaryota > Metazoa > Chordata > Mammalia > Carnivora > Mephitidae > Spilogale > Spilogale gracilis. Next base: position 62,304 of record PITA01011791.1, on the reverse strand, counting down.
GGCCCTTAGAAAAGAGGCCCCAGGGCTAACCCAGTCTTCCCACCATGTGATGACATGCTAAGAACCCAACAGTCTACATCCAGAACCCAGAAGAGGGCCTTCATTCACCTGACCATCTTGGCACCCTGGAGGTGAGACTGTGAGAAATTTTTGTGGTTTACCAGTCACTCATGACATTTTGTTATAGCAACCCAAACAAACTAAGACAGAAGCCAATCTGCAAAGGCTATATGTAACGTACCATGCCAACTATATGATATTCTAGAAAAAGGCAAAAGTGTAGAGACAGTAAAAACATGAGTAGCTGTGAGATTTAGGTGGGGGAGGCATAAACAGGCAGAGCACAGAGAATTTCTAAGACAATGAAAATCCTCTATATGATGGCATAGTGATAGTGTAATGATGGATATGTATCGTCGTATGTTTGTCCAAACCTGTAGAGTGAAGCGTAATGTAAACTATGGACTTGGGTGACAGTGATGTATCAGTGTGGTAGGGGATGTTAGTAGCGAGGGAAGCTATGCAGGTGTGCAAGCAGGGACTATATACGAAATCTCTGGACATTCCCCTTAATCTTGAGGTGAGCCTAAAAATGCTCTAAAAAATGAAGTCTTTACCAAAGTTAATTAATTTAAATAAGTGGGAAGAAGAGTCACAGTGAGAGATGGCATGGGGAAGTGAAAACTGATTTGCTGTGAAGGTGTTCTGAAAGGAGGGCCCCAGCTGGAAAATGTCTTGGAGGCTCCTTGATGCCCACCCCACTTAATTTCGGGGTGCTCACTCCTGAGTTCCCTCCTCCAATCCCAGCTTAGTCTCAGACTGAGTGGAGCTCCAGAAGCTGATATTCCCCCCACTACCCAACAGCAAACACAACTTTTACCTGACGTCTCTTCTCCTGTACACAGGAAACTGCTTTGTGATGCAGGACAATGACAGGCACACAGGGGTCCAACAAAATCAACCCAAAAATGCAAACTATGTTAGGGTCGGTGATAAAAATCTCCAGTATCACAGTACCTTAAGCCTGTGGGAAATGACATATAGTTTTAAGAACTCTGGGAAATTTTTTCATCCTTTTTAATCCTGATAATGGACATTGTAACCCTCTGCAATAGATTTTTTAATTTGGGAGCATTTTTTTTTTTACGCTCTCATGTTGAGAGAGTGAATATATAAATGGAGAGTAGCCAGACCATATATGACGATAGAACTCTGACTCATGCCTCTACAGCAACTAGCAGGGAAGTCAAACTACAAGCTCTCCGTAATCACCCCCAGATTCCATATATTTGCCACTATCCCATGCTCTCCTAATCAGGAAGAGCCAAAGGAAGCCAAATGGGTTTCACCAACCAATCATATGGGTTGTCCTGCTTCTAGTTAGCCTGCTTCCAGCTTTCCCATGCCAACGTCCTCCAATCAGGTCATACCTGAAACCTTTCCTCCTTTCACTGTGAAGCTTCCCCACTCCCCTGCCTCTGGGTCTCTGCCAAAGCCAGGTGATGGTGGCTGCTTCTCTTGTATAGAAAGCTCAGGATCAGTAGGCTCTTCTGGTTCTTGTTCAAATTGTCTTCGTTTGTGCTCAACACTGTAGCACATAGCTGGCTGCCTACTCCAGAGTCCTCCCTGTCATAGGCCAGGGCTGCCCAGAATGTCTAGACTGGCACACCAGAACTGTCCCCAGCCACTCACTATGATGGTTAAGTTGCACCCCTACCCCCTGAGGTGGGCCCTTTGGCAGCTTGGTAGCTTGAGGTAGTGATAAAAAAAAAAAAACATTGATATTGAAATCAGAGACTGTAGCACTTATTAGCTCTATGACCTCAAGCATGTTACTTTCCCTCCCTGGGCCTCAGTTTCCACATCTCTTAGGTGGAGGCAGTAATGTCATTTTTTCTCCAGAGAGAGAGACAGTGTTGGCTTACAGAGGCATCTAGATGCTGGGGTCCCTGACTCTCAGAGCAATGGTCCTAGCCAAGCGTTCGCTGTTGACCAGTGAACTCAAAAGCAAACAATAACCTGCAAAACTTTCATGTAGGAACCATGAGTTAGACTCTGTTCCAGGTTATGGGGAAGTTAACGCACCTGGCTTTTCCTGCTCATTTGGCCTGCTGGTTAGGGAAGGGATGGGTTCTTTTGATGAGCATACAAAAGACTTATTTAAGAATGAATGAAAAGATTCAAGGATCTTTGGTTTGGGGATTTCTTTTTTCCTGACTTGACCACCAACTAGGGCCTTTGGCAAGGCACTTAAGGTTCCTGGGTCTCAGTTTTCCCATCTGTAAAATAGTAACAATAACTCCCATCCTTCCTGGCTCACTGGGTCACCTTGTAGATCTAAGGGAATTATGTGTGTGTGACTACATTTAATTTTCTAAGTGTTATACAGATATAAGGAAGTATCCTTAGGGTACAAACAATTACAGTGGGGTCCTGGCCAAGGGAGGCCACACGAGAAGGGGCATGTCTTCTCATGTTCTTCATGTCTTGTGGCTGGGATCCAAAGCCCACGGTCCACACCAAGGGCTCTGTCCCTTGAAAAAGACTTCCTATGAATCCTCGTGATCCTCGTGTGCCAAGAAGTGGCTTATTCATGTCATTGAAGCTTCACTCTTCTCTGTATATGCCCAGCAATGCAAACCATCTCTTGTCTCTCTGGGCACTTAGCAGTTTACAGGCCTGCCTCACACCGTGGCTCATCCCCAAGAGCAGAGTAAGGGAGGCAGCCCAGTGGAATGGATGAGCATGTGGACTGTAAAATCGAGCTCCTTTGTACATCACAGCTCTGACACCTGCTGGCTGGGTAGCCTTAGACAAGCCACATACTCTCCTAACCAAGTTTCCTCATTTGTAAAATAAAGATGCAATTAAAATAGTCCCTACTTTGCAGTATTTGTGGGAAGATTAATTAAGCCAGTATGTATACACACTGAGAACGTGTCCAGCACTTAGCAAGTGCCTGATAAATGTTTGTTATTATCTTTGTGCAGCACGGAGTGTGTTATCCCCATTTTAGCCAATGGTAGAGCTAGGACCATTACCGGGACCCCTGTTCTAGGAAAAGTCATCCTCTGAAAATGAGTGCACCCATGGAATAGAAGGAAGTATTTGTAAACCAAGTATTTGATAAGGAATTAATATCCAGAATATATAAAGATCTCCTACAACTCAACGACAAAAACCAAACAACCAAATTTTAAAAAGGAGTGAAGGACTTGAATAGACGTTTCTCTAAAGAAGATATACGAATGGACAACATGCACCCAAAAAGATGCTCAACATCACTCATCATTAAGGAAATGTTAATCAAAACAGCAATGAGATACCACCTCGCATCCATTAAGATGGCTACTATAAAACAAGAACAACAGCAGCAGCAGCAACAGGGACACCTGCGGGTGCACAGTCCATTAAGTGTCCAACTCTTGCCTTCACCTCAAGTCATGATCTCAGGGTTATGAGATTGAGCCCCATGTCAGGCTCAACACTCAGCAGAGACTGCTGTGAGAGGTTTATCTCTTCCTCTCCTTCTGTCCCTCCCCCACCTAAAATAAAGGCATAAATCTTTAGGGGGGAAAAAACCAGGAAGTAATAAGCCTTGGTAAGGATGTGGGGAAATTGGAAGCCTTGTGCACCATGGGTAGGAGGTGGGGCATTTTAGACGTGATTAGATTTTGAGAGCAGAGCCCTCATGAATGGGCTTAGGGCACTTAGAAAGAGGTACCTGGAACAATCAAACATAGAGACAGAAATTATAATGGTGCTTAGCAGGGGCTGGGGGATGGGAGAGTGGGGAGCTGTTGTTTAATGGGGAGTTTCAGTTTTGTAAGATGAAGATTGCATGGATGGACGGTGGTGATATTGTCCAACAATGCGAATGTACTTAATGCCACTCAACTCCACACTTAAAAATGGTTAAGGTGGGGATGCCTGGGGGGCTCAGTAGGTTAAGTGTATGACTCCTGATTTCACCTCAGGTCGTGATCTCAGCATTGTGGGATTGAGCCCCATGTTGGGCTCCACTCGGCTTGGGGCCTCCTTAAGGTTCTCTCTCCCCCTGTCCCCTACCCTCCCACCCCTCATAGGCATGTGCTCTCTTAAAAAAATGGTTAAGGTGAAGGGATACCTGGCTGGCTTAGTCAGTGGACCTATAGGTGATCTCAAGTTCTAAGTTCGAGCCTCACATTGGGTGTAGAAATTACTTAAAAATAAAATCTTTTAAAAAATAGTTAAGGTGGTAGACTTTATGTTATGTATATTTTACCACAATTTCTAAAACTGAAAAAAAAATTTCAGTGAGTGCAGTGGCTGAAGGGGAGAGTGAGACATGGGCCAGTTTATCAAAGGGAAGTGCCGAGGGGCACCTGAGTGGCTCAGTTGGTTAAGCAGCTGTCTTCAGCTCAGGTCATGATCCCGGAGACCCGGGATCAAGTCCCACATCAGGCTCCCTGCTAGGCGGGAAGCCTGCTTCTCCCTCTCTCACTCCCCCTACTTGTGTTCCCTCTCTGGCTGTGTTTCTCTCTGTCAAATAAATAAAATCTTTAAAAAAAAAAAAAAAGGGAAGTGCCGATTAGACAAGTGCCGTTCAAGGAAGAGTGCCAGACCCACAGTTCCTAGTGTGCCATAGGTCTCATCTGCTACCTTGTCAGGCTCTTCCCAGGCTAAAGATTTCTGTTCCATTTCAGGAGAACTTTTCCCCTTGGAACCCAAGAAGGTAGTAAATGTAATTTATGAATAGATCCACATATGCTTAGAGTAGGAAAATAACTTTTCTTTCTTAAGTAGTAAACTGCCACTCCAACAGGGTGACATTTTCAAAAATAACTTGACCGAGAACTTCCGGCCTGTGGCTCTTAATATAAAGATCAAATTCCTTAGCAAAGGGGCGCCTGGGTGGCTCAGTTGGTTAAGCGACTGCCTTCGGCTCAGGTCATGATCCTGGAGACCCAGGATCGAGCCCCACATCGGGCTCCCTGCTCGGCGGGAAGCCTGCTTCTCCCTCTCTCACTCCCCCCTGCTTGTGTTCCCTCTCTGGCTGTGTTTCTCTCTGTCAAATAAATAAAATCTTAAAAAAAAAAAATTCCTTAGCAAGGTCTTTCAAGGCCTTGCACTGTTAGGCCTTGGGGGCCTGCTGACTACAGCTTCAGCTTCCACTGTGCTTCCCCTTGTTCCTCTCTCTGCTCCACCAGACTGGCCTTCTTGCAGACCAACCACAGGGCCTTTGCATATACAGATGATCTCCAACGTAGGATGGCTCGACTTCCAATTTTTTGATTTGATGATGGTGCGAATGCGATATACGCTCAGTAGAAACTATTTCGAATTTTGAATTTTGATCTTTTCCTGGACTAGTGATAATGTGGTATGATACTCTCTTGCGGTGCTGGGCAGGGGGCGGGGGCGTGGGGGGTGCCACAACAACCAGTCAGCCATGCAATCACGAGGGTCAACAACACATACACTAACACCCAATCTGTACCCACACAAGCATTCTATCTTTCACTTTCAGTACAGCAGCCAATAAATTACTTGAGATACTCAACACTTTATTATAAAGTAGGTTTTGTGTTAGATGGCTTTGCCCACCTGCAGGCTAACATAGGTGTTCGGAGCCCATCTAAGGTAGGCTGGGCCAAGCTATGATGTTCTGTAGGTTAGGTGTATTCAGTGCACCTTTCAACTTACATTGGGTTTACTGGGAGGTAACCCCAACAGCATATACCTTCCCCTTCTAGAACTTTCTGCAAGTACATTTTAACATTAATTCCTGGGATTATGTGCTCAAGACCCAGCTTGCCGTCCAGACAGTAAGTTGCTCGAGAGTCGGGACCACGTGTGGTTTTGTTCTTCACTGTGATCAGCATAGCACATGGCCCTAGCAGACAGCTTAACAAATATCTGTTGCATAAATGAAAGAACAGAATAAAATATTTACCAAAATTAAAATACTATAAAGTTATGTTTCCAAAGTATAGATCTTTGATCTCAAGAATCCCAAATGAAAGCAGTGGGGTGTTTCCCTAGGTCTTAAAACTCCTTGAAACCCTCTCTCTTCAAATGACTATTTTGATCAGGTAGAATGGGTTCATGGAGACAAAATCCACTTCCCTCCCTCCATACCCCTACTTGCCCCGCCCTATCCTACGGCCCTCAGTTATCACCTCCCCATACATCAAGGGTGCATTCTGCTGGTGTCCATCCAGAGTGGGGCAACCCCTCAGCCCAGAGTCAGTGTAAGCCACAGCAAGAGGACAGCAGTTCCTTCGAGCGGCCCACTCAGGGCTAGAGCTAAAGGCCGAGGATGAACAGAAGGAAAAAAACAGCCAGCATACCGACTCTGGAGTCACGGACTATACATCCTTTGCTCTCCACACAGCCCCTCATCCCTGCCTAACTGAAGGCAGGTGGGACCTGCTGGCAGATTCCAAATAGGAGTCAGAGAAAGAGAAGATTTTTCCTCCATAACTCGGCACCCCGTTCATCTGCAAAGATAAATACAAACCCAGCTGAAAGGGTTGCCTTCTGATTTATGAGGACAGGATGACAAGGTAGTCTAGAAGCCAAGTGCATTGGGATTCTAAGCCCACATCTCGATGTCTGTGGAGCAACATTTCTGGGAGGAGGTGGGAAGTTGGTTAATTTTTGACACCATGTAAAAAACTGGTATTTCCTGACCAAACACCAGGGTGGCCAGAGATTTATAAATGAGGACTCTGTGGTTCCTTTGTTTGAAAATATGTAAGTTGCTGTTGGAATAAAAAAAAAAAACTTTAGTTCTTTATCAGAAATATTCTGTGCTGGGTAAACAGAAGCTATAAGCATCTATGGCTTCGGCATGGGCAGCCCAGTGACACGTCCACTGTCAGCCTGGGCTGCAGAGGCATGTGACAAGAGCCAGCCACACACTGTCACCAGAGTTGAGGGGAGTCCATGGAGTCGGTGGAAATCAGAACAAAACTTCCTAGACTCTGTTGATGCGCGTTCCAAACAATTGGTTTTGTGGCTCCTCCTGATCTGATTCTTCCCTGCACGAGACCCCTTAGCACCTCCAGGACTTTGCTGGTCTCCCATCTCCCCTGCCCCAGAGAGAGAACACTGACAGGCATGTCATGAATCTTGACCCAGGAAGGGTCCTGCTCCTCTCTCGCTATGTTTCTTCATCTCAGAAATGAGAAGTCTGGACCAGAATCCAGTAACCAGCTGCTCTCTGTGGTCCCTTCAATCTCTAATGACTTCTGAGTTGTCCCAATAGGAATCTAGCATGCCTCTCCCTATCTGTCTGTCCCTTCCTTCTAGACGCAAAGAGCTAGCACTCTTCTCCTCCAGGAAGCGATCTCAACTGTTGATAGACTAGCTGACCAATCAGGCAGTTACATACTAAAGATGAAAGAAAACTAGAAGACCTTCTGAAAGAAAAGCAATACCAATTACAATCAAACACCCTTCTTTTTTTTAAAAGATTTTATTTATTTATTTGACATAGAGAGATCACAAGTAGGCAGAGAAGCAGGCAGAGAGAAAGGAGGAAGCAGGCTCCCCGCTGAGCAGAAAGTCCGATGTGGGCCTTGATCCCAGGACCCTGAGATCATGACCCGAGCCGAAGGCAGAGGCTTTAACCCACCACCCAGGCGCCCTCAAACAGCCTTCTTAAGCAGGCCAAGTATAGTTAAAAATAAGGATTCTGGAGTCAGAGAGGTGCAAGTTTGAGACTCAGCTCTACTGAATGCTAACGGGGTGTCTGAGCAAGTCAGTCATACTCTCTGAGCCACACAGTTTTCTCATCTATAAAAGTAAACATGGTAATAGTGCTACCTCGGTACTGTGACCACAGTTCAGTGAGATCATGCATGAGAAGTCCTCGGGACAGTGTCGAGTTAATAGGAAATTCTTCAAGCTGTTAGTTCTTTAGTGATGATGGCGACAATGTCAACTCATCGCAGGAGGCCAGGCCTCACAACCGAATGTCCACAGGCTTGGATCACTGTTACTTCTTTCCCATTCCTAAAAAAAGTACAACTGAGGGGCACCTGACTGGCCCAGTTGGTTAAACATCCGTTCCAGTCAGATCATGGTCTCAGGGTCGTGAGATTGAGCCCTATGTTGTGTTCCACCTTGGGCATAAAGCCTGCTTAAGATTCTCCTTCTCCCTCTCCCTTTATCCCTCCTACCCTCCACCAACCCTCACGTGCACTCTCTCTTCCTCTTAAAAAAAAGTTCAAGTGACTTCTAAAATCTTTAATAAATGTCTGGTTGCCTTCTGAAATATCCACATTTGAACGCAAGGAGTCAAAAAGTGATGTTCTGAAATCCCCTTCTAATTGCCCTCATGATTTAAGGAAATGTCTTTATGAATAATGGGAATTTGATGGATATGTGATATTTTATGAAGGGCAGATGTGGGGGTATTGGAAAGGAGAAAGTATACAATCTTGGATATCACCAAAATCTGTTCTTAGAAGTGTATTAAGAGTGCAAAAGACAAAAATAGACACATAGATCAATGGAACAGAATAGAAAGCCCAGAAATAAAATCAGGATTATATGGTCAATTAGTCTTTGACAAAGAAGACAAGAATATGCAAGGGGAAAAAGTCTCTTCAACAAATGGTGTTAGAAAAACTGGATAGCTCCATGCAAAAGAATGAAACTGGACCACTTTCTTATACCAAACAACAAAAAAAAACAAACTCAAAATGAATGGACTACGGACCTAAATGTGAGACCTGAAACCACAAAAACCCTAGAAGACTGCACAGGCAGTAATTTCTCTGACATCAGCCATAACAACATCTTTCTAGATATGTCTCCTGAAGCAGGGGAAACAAAAGCAAAAATAAACTATGAGGACTACATCAAAATAAAAACTTCTGCACAGCAATGGAAATAATCAACAAAACTAAAAGACAGCCTACTGAATGGGATATTGGCAAATGACATATCTGATAAAAGGGTTAGTATCCAAAATATGTAAAGAACTTATATAATTCAATACAAAAAATAATCCAATTAAAAATGGGCAGAAAACTAAGCAGACATTTCTCCAGAGACAACCAGATGGCCAACAGACACAGGAAAAGATGCTCAACGTCACTCATCATCAGGGAAATGCAAATCAAAACCGCAATAAGATACAACCTCACACCTATCAGAATGGATAAAATCAAAAACACAAGAAACAAGTGTTGGCAAGGATGCGGAGAAAAAGAAACCCTTGTCCACTATTGGTGGGAATGCAAACTGGAGCAGCTGCTGTGGAAAAGAGTATGGAGGTTTCTCAAAAAGTTAAAAATAGAATTACCATATGATCTGGTGATTGCACTGGATCATAGAATACGAAACACCAATTCAAAAAGATATGTTTTTGAACACCCCTATGTTTATAACACCATTATTTACAAATAGCCGAATTATGGAAGCAGTCCAAGTGTCCACTGATAGATGAATGGATAAGTCGTGGTTCACGAGGGGCCTGGGTGGCTCAGTCAGTTAAGAGTCTGACTCTTGATTTCGAATCAGGTCATGGTCTCAGATTTGTGAGAGCAAACCCCGCATTGGGCTCTGCACTCAGTGGGGAATCTGCTGGAGATGCTTTCTTTCTCTCCCTCCCTTTGTCCCTCCCTCCCCCACTTGCACTCTCTCTTTTTTCTCTAAAATAAATAAATAGATCCTTTAAAAAAAGTTTCTCTCTCCCTCTCCCTCTCCCTCTTCCTCTCCCTTCCTACCCTTCTCTTTCTCGCTCGCTTGCTTGCTCACTTTCTCTCTCTCTCCCTCCTTCCCTCTCTTGAGAAAAAGATGTGGTACACATATGCAAGGGAATAGTACTCAGACATAAAACAAGAATGAATCTTGTCATTTGCAATTACATGAATAGAGCTAGATAGTATAATGCGAAGTGAAATAAGGCGGTCAGGGAAAGACAAATGCCGTATGATTTCAGTAATATGTGAAATTTCAGAGACAAAACAAATGAGCAAAGAAAAAAAGAGACAAGCCAAAAAAAAAAAAAAACCCAACAGACTCTTACCTATAAAAAACAAACTTACCAGAGGGGAGGTGGAAGGGAGTGGTAGAAATAGATGAAAGAAATTAAGAGTACACTCATTGAGATGAGTACTGAATAATCTATGAAACTGTTGAATCACTATACTGTACATCTGAAGCTAATATAATACTGTATGTTAATTATACCATTAAGTTTTTTTAAAAAAGGGGGGATTGCAAAAGAATACACAAGAATAGAATTCACACAGGATTCAGAAATTCCTCCTCAGAAGCACCTCTACATTGGGCCTCTCTTGTTGTCCAGCTGCCAACTGGATATCTCTGCCCAGATGTCCCATGGGTGCTTCAAAGTCAACTGAACCCACTTCCTCTCCTTAATTCACAATCTCCTAAGCCTCCTCCTCCCACCCAATTTTCCAAGGCAAGAACTGGAAGTCTTCCTCAGCTCTACCCTCTCCCTTAGCTTTCCACTGTCAACTAATCCACAAACCATGTAGGTCTGAACTCCTAAAAAGCTCTCCAATCCACCTATACTCACCCTCTCCGTTGCACTGCCCCAATTCTCCAACTCTTCTTAGTCAAGAGAAATAGTCTTCTGAATAGTGCTTTTGTTATCATTCAATGCAATCCATCCCTACCATCTACAAAACCACCAGAGGGAACATTCTGAAACTCCAATATGGCCAAGTCTGTTCCTGCTTTCAAAGCTCCTCCCTGTCTCTCCAGGCCCTTGGGGTGTAAACATATGATAAGACACAGCAATGACCCCAGCTCAATGGTACCCATCATTCCCTCTTCCCCTTGGGGGCCTAAGGGACAGATTATAGGCTTCTGAACTGCCCTAATTACTGGTGTGCCATACTATCTTACACTGCTACTCCACCACTACCTAGAAAGTGCTCTCCTCTTCCTCCCCCAACCTGGTGAGTCTAACCTGCATCCTCTGTGAGGTCTTCCCTGTCCCTCCACCACAATCACAGCCTCTCTTTTGCACACTAATATTTCACAGAAGACCTTGAACACACGTGTCACATTAAGATTGTCTCAAACTGAGTCCTCTGGGGACAGGGACAGTACCTTATTCATCGTTGTATCTTTAGCATTCAACACAAGACCTAGCCCAAAGTAAGAATTCAATAAAGGTTTGTGGAATGAATTACTGGCCTCACTATGTCTCCATCCACCATAACAGTAGGTCACTGCCCAATGAGGGTTCCTAGACTTTGGCAGGGACAGGATGTAGGAAATATCAGGAGACTTGAGCTCAGGCCTTGGCTGGGCCTCCCTGTAACTCCTTATCCTCAATTCAACTTCTCCATTCCACACCCCAGATAAGAAGCACAAAGAGAACTAGAGATGCAATCACGCGGCCTTGAGTCCTTGGCAATAGAATTCCTCCACTCTCTCCAAACCCTCGCTCCATCGCTGGAGGCCTAGTATGGAACATATCTGTGGGCAGGTGAAAAAAAGAGCATTCTCACCCCAGCCCAGCAAGGGGGTTGTCCACCTCTGAACTCCTAGAAGGCTATTTGCCTGCACAAGTCCAGTACCCATCATAGACAACCTTGTTGGCTTAGTTTAGTTGGCTTCCCAGGGAATCCATAGATGGCAAGTCTCCTGGGAAGTATGATCAAAGAGGTTACTGACACCCACCCCCTTAACCCGTGAGATCAGAATAAGGGTGTGGAGGGTATCAGTCGAGGATCTTAAGCTGTCCTACATTACATCTGTGTTATGTCTCCTCAACAGGCTTACCAGAGGGTGTTGGATGGCAGAGGCTTTCTCCTTAGCTTTCTGCGTCCCCCCTAGCATCTAGTACAGGGCTGCCTTATAATGTTTTCTTCAGTCAGTAGCCTCTGGGCTGCTTCCCCATGAGAAAACTCAAACGAGCAAGGAAACCCAATTTGAAGTTAGTCTATCTGAAGGCACCCGGGAAGAGATAGCTTTAGCAGTACTTCCCAAAGGCTGCTTTCTGACTGATTTTCCCTGTGTCAAGGTCATCCCTGACCAAAGTGATTTCAGGCTGGAAGACTCTATTTCCTAGGAAAATAAAGATTCAGTGACTTGGCTCCCCCTCCCTCAGACATTTTTCTTAACTCTCCTTTGGGGAGAAAAAAAAAATCAGTATTCCAAAGTGCACGCGCACACACACACACACACACACACACACACACACACATACATATGAATGCATGCAAATGTATGATCACCTGGACATCTAGTGGGGTCACAGTCTTATACTTGTTGGTGTGTATCCCCAGCCTAGGCAGTGATCTCAGTCCGGAAGCTCACTCACCATCCAAAGGCCTATGGCAGTCACAGGCTGAGCTCACAAAGGCAGAAAGGGGGCCTCAGACCCTTTGGTAACTCTTCCAACAAAGAGGATGACAAAATATGCTTTCTGTTTGAGCCTCAGGTTCCCAGAAACTCCCACTAAGGCCCTCCACCTAGCTTCTAGCAGGCCAAGGCTTCCCTTTGCGAGGAGGGCCAGAGACACCTCAGGCCTATGTCCCCACTGGCTCCATGACCCTGCAGCCAAAGGCCTCTAGGAAGAAAAGTGGCCTCCATGCTTGTCAACCGTCAGAGAACAGACACAAGGCCAGCCCCAACCGGGAGTCAATATTCCTTCTATGACCCAAAGGCCAGTACCCTGTCCCTGGATCATTGAGCACAGTTGGACAGGGAGGCACACAGGCTAGAAGAAGGAAGAGTTGCTCAGTCACTCATTTCCCTGGTCATCCATTTACAGTGACCTAGACAGCCAGTCCCCTCTGGAGCCCGTGACTACTCATTTCCATCTAAGCTTGTCCTGTCACCCCTCTGGGGGCAGTGGTGACCAGGTATACTCCTCTGAGTAGGAGGCCCTGAGGCAGGACAATTACCTGAAATCCCCCCCAAAAAGTACAAGCAGTCTCCTGGGAGACCAGAGGGTCTTTGGGGTGGGGGAGGGAGGAAGGCCACATTCAGTTGTTAATTTCCAAGGGCTAATGCAAAGCCAGCAATAAGAGGTAATACCTGAGAAGCCAGTCATCAGGTGGACACTAGGATGGAGGTAGGACAGAAAAGCAAGGGCAGCAGCAAAGTGAGAATGTCCAACCACCTTGGAAAGGGCTGGGGTAGGGGAGTTGTAACCATAGGCCTTAGGGTTCCTGGGCAGATCATCCTAGGTTAAAACCAGGGGGAGTTGGATGGATGCTGCAGTTTTCTGGTGGGGCATAGCTAGACAGGGCTTTGTTCTTGGGGAGTTTGAAGTCTAGCAGGGCTTGTCCCTCATATAAAGAAACCCAGACCTAGCACAGGTGCCTTCCAGTCCTGGGTCCCTAAAGACCACCACAGTTTTGAAGCTAGAAAAGGTCAGTGGGTGACGGTGAGCCCTGGGTCGTGTGAGAGGATGCTAGTTAATGGCACTGCTCCCTGCTCCCCCGAGAGCTGCACGTGAGCTTTGTCATTTTCCTCACGAGGGAGATTCGTCCACATTCTCTCACAGAGTCTTCACTGCAACTAAGGAAACACGCTTGCCAAATGGGGCTGGCTTTACTATCAAGAGTTTTCCAGAGACACGGTGTTCCCAACAACTGAGATAACAGGACCACCAGCACCCGGAAGGCACCGAGGGAAAGAAACGGTCCAGTTTCACTTTGGCCCATGGAGCCTGACAATAGGACCTGAGCCCGTGGGTTTTCCGCGTCATTCCTGTCAGCGGGAGCCAAGAGCCTAGAGGACCCATGAATCGGACAAGCTTTCTGACTCCTTTAAAATCTCTCCAGTTGTATGAAAAAGACAATAAACCTTTACAATCCTGAGGAAAGAAAGGGAGCCCTTCCAAGGTCTTTTTAACAAGGACGGCCATCCCGCTGGGCATTTCTCTTCATGCAAGGCGCTATGCGTGCACTTTACATGTATTATCGACGCTCTTTCTTACAACAACCGCAGAGCTGAGCAGTTATAGATAAGTAGACCCGCTTCACAGGTAAGTTAAATGACTTGCCCAAGGCCACACAGCTAATATGAAGCAGAGCCAAAATTCGACCCTGGGTTGTGGAATTCTGAGAGTCGTGCTCTTAAGCTGCTGTGCCTGCCTCAAAGCAGGCATTTAGATATAAGAGAGGATTCCTAGGCGCCAGCCTCAGGCCCACTGAGAGGATTCTGAAGGGGGGCCCAGGAATCCCAGTGCTTACACCACACACCGGTTCTGTGGAGGGGAGGGTGGGCAGTGTTCTCAGGCACAGGGAAGTTTGGGGCACTGGTTGACACCCTGCTGCCTCCTGAGTTGGGCACAGGGTACAGGCAAGAATGCTAAAGGTTCTGTCAGACCCAGTGCTCCCAGCAGTCTTCTCTGGGCATCTGCCGCTCAGTCCCTGTCGCTGAACACCAGGGCTCTTTCAGTCGGACCCTTCACCTGGATGCAGACTTCAGGCCTTTATGGGATCATCTACCCCGCTGAGAACTTGTTGAAAACTCTGGATCTTCCCCTTCCTCTCCCGTCGCCCCACCAAGAAACACACACACAGAAGCCTGCACTCCCTTGGTGGCCCCTCACAAAATACACACACACACACACACACACACACACACACACACACACAGCCTTTTGCATATTTTCAGGGAATACATAGATCATCTAAAGCTCCTTTATGAACTTCCTGCCCGCTCAACCCAAGAATCCCACATCACAGAAACTTCTGATCTGGAAATCTGGACACAGACTATGTCCTGTGGTTGTGTTGTTGTTGTTGTTATTTCTAATCCCCTCTGTTAAAGATACACACCAGAGTGTGATAAGTAAAATGATAAGTTGTCTGCAATTTGTTTTAAAACATGGCCAGCTACGTGGGGGTGAGGCGCATAGGGAGTGACAGGACAGACACAAGATGGGCCACGAGTTCTTCATTGTTGAAGCTGAGAGATGGGTACAGGGGGATTCATTCTACTGCAGGCCTCTCTGCTTTTGTATATGCTTAAAAATGCCCATAGTGAAAAGCTATTAACAATTAGGTTGAATTACATGTTACGTGAATTATATCTCAAGCTGGGTTTTTTTTTAAGATTTTTTTTTATTTGAGAGAAAGAGAAGAGCAGAAGGGAGGAGCAGAGGGAGAGAGAGAAGCAGGCTCCCCATTAAGCAGGGAGCTCAGCGTGGCGTTCCATCCCAGAACCCAGATCAGGGTCATGACCTGAGCCAAAGGCAGAGGCTTAAATGACTGAGCCATCCATGTGCCCATAAAGTTGTTGTTGTTGTTGTTGTTGTTGTTGTTGTTGTTGTTGTAATTAACCTCCTGTGCTGGACCTGTGTAAATCTGCCAGTGGACACACTGAAGGCCCAGAGAGAATCACTTACTCTCCTGACTGCTGTTCCTTAAAGTCACAGCAACAATCATAACCTCTTGGTCTCACTAAGATGGCAGAACCACTCCAAGCAGGCCTCACTGGAGGGCTGAGAAGACTAGTAGCTATATATGAAGGACCACAAGCAAGAGGCCTAATGGCCTCTAATAATAGGCACCACTTTGCTGATAATGAGCCCAATAATGATATCACTTACCATCCATGTTCAGAACACTTTACCAAGAGAAAATTCATGGAGAGTAACTAATACACTCTCTCAAGAGGCCAAAACATGTAGCAGACATCCCCTAACAGGCTTACTTCCCTGCCGTGGAAAGTGTGGAATAAGAAAGAAGTTTCCAGAATGAATTTTAAAAGGAACAGCTCTTAAAGCTAGCAATCGGTGATGAGTTTTGTTAACAAGAAGGACACCAGGTATTCTAGAGAGAAGGCTATGGGGTGGTGGATAAGGAGTGATGTCAGTGCTTAGAAGCAAATATCTGCAATGTCCCTCATTCCCCTTCGTGGGGTGAAGCCTAAAGAAGCCCTCTCCTATGTACTCCCAGAATAGTGTAGCTCCTGCTTGGGAAATGACTAACCCCTCAGTAATCCACGGAGTTGGTTTAATCACACCTTCCCTTTCTATAGCATGTGTCCCTCCACCTCTGGAACTTCCTTGTAAAATAGAGATGACAGTGGTCCCTACCTCAGGGGGTGGACATGAGGCTTAACTAAGATTATCTAGGTGAAGCCCTTGGATATAGCAGAGCGATCACTCTCCTCCCTTTGAAATACATTTTCCTCAAATTCCATCTGGATATGTACTAGGCAGGAAGGGAAATAACCAGAAGGTGACCTTCACCCAGGCAGGCCATTGGTTTGCCAACACTACAAATATGGCGACCTGAACTCTTGTTTCCTCCCTCGAATTCTCCAGATGGAAGTTCTACACGAGCCACACATGAAGAAATGCCCCCCTCTCCTGAAACCTACTCTTTTTCAATTCTCTTGCTTTAATTTTTTTTTGTTTTTAATACTTTTGATGGTGTCTTTGAACAGTTTCTCTATCTAGAGGGCATTAAGGCATTTTTAAGCAACCCAACCCTTGAAGGATGCTCTCTACAATCCAGCTGGTCTTCACTACTGGAAGGAAAGCCCTGCTTCTTAGTTTGATTTCTGGTGCATGATACTTGGTAAGGGTGACATTTTAACAAACAAGGCCATAAGAAACCTCTACAACTCCGGGAAATAAGCACTGCGGAGCATTTGATTTCCCCTAAATAGAGTCTTGAGTGTCTCCTGGATGCATTTCTGAAGATTTTATTTATGCATTCATTTTAGAGAGAGATAGAGTACACATAAGCCGGAAGAGGTGCAGAAGGAGAAGGAGAAGCAGACTGCTCACGCTCAGCCAGTTGGATGCGGGGCTCAATCCCACAACCCCGAGAACAGGACCCTGAGATCTGGACCTGAGCCAAAATCAAGAGTCAGATGCCCAACTGACTGAGCCATCCAGGCGCCCCACCCTTGGATGAATTAAAAAAAAAAAAAGCCTTCTTTGGTAGATGTAACAAAAACAATAAGGAGAGAGTAACCAGCCAGCTTAGGGTGAGTCTAGCTACATGACAAAACAGCCCCTGTTGCCATTGGTCACCACCACACCCCTCTGGGACTCTGGAGACCACATCTGCAAAGAGCCACAGGCTTTGGGGGCCTGGTGAGCAGAAGTCAACAGATGACAAATTGCATGTGGCCCAGAGTCCAAAGAGCTTGTTAGCCTCTCTCCAACAATAGCCCTTCTGGGTGACACTGGCCTCAATGGCCTCTTGGTGGCCTTGTTCTGTCCGGGACCCAGAGTTTCAGGGGCGGGTCTGGCTGTCTTTGATGTGAAAAGCCACAAATCAGAAATGGTGGCATATGTACCCCGGGCCATACTTAACAGAGGGGCGCTAGGCACCTCCACCATCAGACTGCTGTAGGAGCCTAGCAGTGTCCCGGGAGCCACTCTGCCACCGACTAAACAGCTCGCCACGCAGACCAATGCCTCTGGTTCCCCCGCCTGAGGCCAGACACCAAAGCAATAGACACACCGAGGGGCTCACGTGCCAGTAAAGCAGCTGTTCCTCTGGGCAATCTGGATCCAGCTACAAATGTGGGGGGTCATGAGGGAGGGCACAGAGCTGGGCAAGAGATGCAGCCAAGTCCACTTTTCCTCAGGCACGTGAGATCTGTGTGCTGCATGAGTCATGGCGATGAATTTCAAAACAACTCTTCTAGACCAATTCCCAAATCTCTATTGCTAACTACGGTGCACACAAGAACATCACACTGCCTTTTGTTATGAGTGTAAGTCAGAAGCGGATTGCAAAGGCATAATATGCTGTCATCAACTCTGAGACTGAAATATAAAAATATTTCAATCGCTAGACCTGAAACTTGGGGAAGAGAGCTGTCTGGGCCAGCAACTTCCAATAACCAGCAATTTCGTCCTGGTTTGCCCCAACCCCTTAGAGGGAAATGAGCCAAATCAGAAGATACTGGAGGAACATTTTAAATGCTCCTGTTTGGATGCACATCCATGTCCTCCCTCTCTACCTCTGGTTCTCGACCACGGTCATCGAACTTTAGCAAGCAACCAGAATCACCTGGGTTGCCTCTGGTAGCTCAACTGGATTGTCAGCTGATATTCAGGAAACACCTGCTACATGCCAGGCATCGTCGTAGGCACTAGAGATTCAACAGTGAACAAGACAGAGTCCCTGTCCATGAGAAACTTATGGTCTTTTTTTTTTTAAGATTTTATTTATTTATTTATTTATTTATTTATTTATTTATTTATTTATTTGAGAGAGTGTGTGAGTGAGCGAGCACAAGCAGGGGCGAGGGGCAGAGGGCGAAGAAGACTCCCTGCTGGGCACAGAGCCTGACACGGGGCTCTGTCCCAGGACCCTGGGATCATGACCTGCAATGATTAACCAACTGAGCCCCTCGGGTGCCCCGGGAAGCTTATGATCTACTGGATAGGATAGTCAAGAAAGAAAGAAGTTAAGTGCAAATATCCAGGAGCGCTAGAAGTACACACCCTCTGGATGTGACAGGGAGAGACCAGGGTGGGGCTGTGATTTTGAAGAGTGTGACCAGAGCAGCCCTCTCTGAGTGAAAGAAGGAGCCAGCCATGGGGAGGACATTGTATCCCAAGGATTAGCAAGAGCAGAGACCCTGACCAAATGAGACAGGCCTTGAGTCACTCAAGGGCAGGACAGACAGAAGGCCTCGAGAGTCGTTGTCAGTAGCTCTTAGAAAAGGGCCAAGAAGCTGCATTTTTAGCCAACCCCCCACCCCAGAGGATTCTGAGCTGTAGGTCCATCTGAGAACCCCCCAACCCATGCTGTCTTTCAGAAACCTGACCCCGAAGCCTGCAACGTCACCCCAGTCAGCAGGACTGCGCTAATTATTGTTCACTGAGAAGGGAAAGAGTCCCCAGAATAATTCCACTGGAAAGTTCCTTGTGTCTGTCCATTTCTTAGCCATGGTGCCTGGAACACGGTGATGGTGTGGATGGTGAATGGAATGAGTGGCCGCTGGCCCCCAACAGCTCCTGGTGCCCCGTGATCTCATTTTTGGTCAACCAGAGGTTTTCTCAAACAAAAATTTCATAAAGGCCACATTAAAAAGCAGCCTCTTCCTGTCCCCTAGTTACTAGAGACTGCTTTGTGAGAATCGCCCGCTGGCCAAGCAGCCACATCCGGTGTGATGTCTGCATTTGGAGGTAGGTGCTCCGTCTCACCATGGGGCCCTGAGGGCTTAGAGAAAGGACTGGTTGAAGGGATGGAGCTCAGGCCTTTGGAACCAACCAGTCAGGGCCTGAGCCTTGGGCAACCTGGAAGGCCTGCGTGGGAATTCCTTGATATCAGGCGCCACCTACAGGCCGCCGCGAGTATGGCGGACTCCGTCAGGAGCCCGAGCCAGGGCGGCTGTGGGGGCCTCCCCAAGCCTTTAGAGGAAGCCTCAGCAAGATCCAGTTGAAGAAGGAGGGGCAAGGCCATGTATGCGGGCCTCCCACCTGCCTCTCTATGCACCCCTCTCAGCACCTCTTACCTCAGGCCGCCGGAACCACTGGGATGATCCAAGCGGGACTTGTGATGGTGCCTGGCCCCAGGGGCAGGCCCGCGATACCTAGGCAGGTTTGTGAATCCGCATCCCAGTCTCTTCCTCTCCCTCCTGCCTCCTTTACCAAACAACACCTTCCTGTGAGACTTCTGCTTCCAGGAAGATGGAGTAGATGGGCTTTTCTCCACTTCTTCTTTCCCCCTCTGAAAGACCCTGTAGAGAGAATCAAGAGACAAGCTACCGACTGGGAGAACGTATTTACAAACCACATATCCAACACGGGACAAGTATCTAGAATATATAAAGAGCTCTCAGACCCAACTGCAGAAAAACAAGCAATCTGATTAGGAAACGGCCAAATAACATGAACAGACATTTTGGCCAAGAGGACATAGATGGTCCATAAGTCTTTAAAAACATGCTCAATATCACTAGCCAAAATGAAAAATTTTAAAACCATAACACGATACCTAACAGGTTAAAACAAACAACCAAATGTTGCACCTGGCTGGCTCAGTCCACAGAGCATGCAATTCTTGATCTTGGGGTTGTGAGTTCGAACCCCACACTGGGGGTGGAGTTTACTTTAAAAAATGAGGCGCCTGGGTGGCTCAGAGTGTTGAACCTCTGCCTTCGGCTCAGGTCATGACCTCAGGGTCCTGGGATTGAGACCGGCATCAGGCTCTCTGCTCAGCAGGGAGCCTGCTGCCCCCCCCTCTCTCTGCTTGCCTCTCTGCCTACCTGTGATCTCTCTCTCTGTATGTCAAATAAATGAATAAAATCTTTAAAAAAAATACCACCACCACTAAATGCTGCTGAAGATTTAAAGAAACCGAATCATTCATATGTTGCTGGTGGGGTTGTAAAATGGCACGGCCACTCTGCAAAGAAGTTTGGCAGCTTCTTAAAAAGGTAAACGTCTGGGGCGCCTGGATGGTGCAATCGGTTAAGTGTCCGACTCTTGATTTTAGCTCAGGTGATGATCTCAGGGTCATGGGAGGGAGCCCCACATGGGACTCCTCACTGGGCATGGAGCCTGCTTGGGATACTCTCATCCCAGAGAAACGAAAACTTATGGCCGCACAAACACCTGTCCACAAATGTTTGCAGCAGCTTTATTCATAATAGCCAATCGCCAGAATGGACCCAGCCATCCTCCCCCAAGTTCAGTAAACAGCGTGATACCACCCTACCATGGAAAACCACTCAGACACAAAAAGGAATCGAGTCCTGACCCATTCAACAGCCTGGGTGAACTTCCGGAGAACTCTGCTGAGTGAGAAAGGCCAAAGGTTACATACTCTGATTTTGCTCAGATGACCTTCTTGATATGACAGAATTAAAAGAATGGAGAACAGATTAGTTAGTGGTTGCTAGAGTTGAGGAGGAGGGGTGAGGCAGGAGGGAAGTGGGTATGGCTGTAAAGATGCAGCTAGAGAGATCTGGGTTCTCTACCATGACCATAGCCCACACCCTGGCTGACTGCTGGCTATAGTTTCACAAGAGGCCACCATTGGGAAAACCTGGATAAAAGGCACTCTCTGTACTGTTTCTTACAGCTGTGTAGGAACCTAGGGCAAAATAAAAATTTTAATTGCAAAAGACCTGGTGCACCTGGGTGGCTCCGTGGGTTGGACATCTGACTTTGGCTCAGGTCATAATCCCAGGGTCCTGGCACCAAGCCCCAAGTTGGGCTCTCTGCTCAGTGGGGAGTCTGCTTCTCCCTCTCCCTCTGCCCCTCCCCATGCTTATGCACTCACTCTCTCTCTCTCAAATAAGTAAATAAAAATCTTTTTTAAAAAATCTCTAAAACTTATTTTAGAAAAAAAGGGGAAAAAAAGAAAAAGAAAAGACCTCTCTATTCTTCTGTTTATTCCTTTTCTTGGGTCCTGTTATAGTCACCCACACAGCGGATAGCAAAGGTTCTGATGTTATCCCCACTTCCTCAGCAGGGGTTTCCTGGTGATCACAGAAGGGCAACATTTTGTAGAAGAAATTGCCTTGAATTTAAAATCAGGTTACCTTGAGGCCTGGTCTTCTTAGGCTTTGCGGCCTCAAACAAATTGGTTGGCCTCTCTGAGATTCCATCTCATCCCCTGTAAATAAATTTTAAAGAATAAATGAAACAGCAAAAACACACTGTAATTTGTAAAGCAGTACACAAAAGAAGGTGTTTCTCCTTGTCTCCCTCCTTCCCTGTCCTTATTCCTTCCAGTCAGAGAAAGGAGCGACTCCTGGAGGAAGTCTGATGTCTTCCTGTGTTCCCAGGGCTTAGCCCAAGTCTCTGCCCCAGGAGGTGCTCACATAGTGCTTGCTCGTGCTGATAATGGCAGATTGTTCGAAGCCAGGAGTTAGCTCTAATGGGGGAGAAAGGAGGTTCAGCCCCACAGTGGGACACAGGCCGTGGCCGTGTCTTCAGCTGAGACTTTGAAGAGTGCTGGGTAGCGTCCCATGTCAACCCCTCCCTTCCCTGGGAATAGTCGCACTCAGAGACATCACTGCACCGAGAGGCAGGGCCCATGAAACAGCCCAGCTGCCAGTTTGGGGGACCAGAGAGGACTGAGAGAAGAAAAGCGTCTCCCTTTGCCCAAAAGCTTCGCTATTCCTTACCACCTTCACTTCTCCACAGCCTGCCAAGGCAGGCAGAGCCGGGAGCTTCCCCCATCTCCCTGTGCAAACCTGAAGGGAGACAGGGCTGAGGCCTGCCCAAGGCTCACACAGCAAATGAGTCAGGGGCACAGCTGGGGCCAGACTCCAGAGCCAGAGATTTTCCACAGCAGGGATGGTGACCAAATGGGAAAACTAAGACAAAGAAAATGTAACTCTTCCCTTCCCCAACCTGGAGCCTCTCCTGAAGGAATTTCGCCCAGGCCTCACCATGTCTTTCCAGCCAACATGGTTTCTGAGGGAGCTGCTGTCCTGGGAGATGGCTTCCCTCCCTTTAGGCTCTGAGATTTCAGGGACCTATTTAAAGACAGAGAAAACAGTTTGGGGTTTAGGTCTCTCTCTCAGGGTACCTCTCACAGGTGGCTCCCCAGGGCCTTCCTGGGCCCCCCTTCCTGCTTCTCCTCAGGAGAAGGTTTTCTCCTTACCTGGCCCTGAAAGCCCAGAGCATCCTCGGAAACTCAGAGACTGAGGAGAACAAGTCAGGGCCTTTCTGGAAGGCAGGCTGAGGGAGGGGGAGCCTCCCCAGGCACCCCCGCTTCCCCAGTCTGAATGCTTTCCCCAAGGGCCCCTTCTCCCCACATCCGCCCCCTCCAGATCTGTGAGAAGGCTGAACGGGGAAACTGCACAAGCTGTCCCGAAAGGGGGACTACCGGAAACCAGCCTGGCTTCGGAAAGGAGAGAGTGTTCTGTGGCGGCTGGGAAGGTTGGAATGGGGGAGTCAGGAGGTGGGGTTGCAGAGAGGACTTTAGAGCAAGCAAACCCATGCTGAACTCTTCCCCTCCCCGCCCCTGCCCCCAGGAGGGGGGAGCCCTGTTCCTGCCCTCACATTGCTCCCCATCTGGGAGTCTGGGACAGGGGGCCAGAGCTCCCAGGGAAGGCCTGAGGCAGGAGGTACGCAGGCGCAGGCCAGCCAGTCTTGGCTTCCAGGCAACTCATGAGAACTTTCTGGCTGCCTGCCTCACCATTCATTTGTTCATTTGTTCATTCATTCGCTCATTTACCATTCCTTCACTTCATAAATACTTCTGAAGTGCTCATTCTGCGTTTGGGCGCTGGAAGGACAGTGGTGGGCAGGCTCTGTGCCTTCTGGAACTTACAGCCCTAAGGGGGTCGGGGGGTTTGAGGGGGACTCCTTTAGATAGGGTGGTTCAAAGAGGCCTCTCCCCACCATGAGGCCACTCCCTGCTTCTCGAAGATGCACAGATGTTTTCCAGTCAGGGCTGCCAAACCTGAAATCTAAGTGCCCTGGAGAAACGGCCAACAGTCTGCAGACATGTAAGACTCAAAAATGGGTCCCTAGCACCTCATAAAAACCTTCTCCCTTCACAGGGCCTCTCACCCGTAAAGGAAGGTTTGGAGAGGGAGGAAAGGGGCAGGCGAGGCTGCAATGGGGCCCCTTGAACACCCGGCCAGGCCTGTGGAGTGGAGTCCCAGTGTCACTCAGTAATCTCCTCCTCCAAAGACCTTCCCAAAGTCCCTCCCAGTCTTTTAAAGTCACAGTAACTTAGGACCAGTCCGTTCTACTTCCCTTCATTCATGGACTCCACAAGGATCCATGGCACGGCCACAAAGAGCAGACACTTGTCGGGCGGCTGGAGCTCCGAGGGTCAACTAGACAGCTGCGGGCTCTCAGGAAGTTTCCAGTCTGACCAGTGGATGCGACAGGGATGAATGAAATTCATGAATAATGAATTAATTACAGTTATGCTGAATACTTTGGAAGAGACTGAGATGAAGTCCCTTCTTCAAGGCAGGGCTCAGGGAAGGCTGCCCTGAGGAGGTGAAACTGGAGGATGGGCAGGATCTGAAGCCCGGCCCAGAGGCGGGAGAGGCGGGAGGGTTGTCTCACAGAGGGCAGGGCAAGGGGGAGCCCAGAGGCCACGTGGAGGGGTACTGTCAACAAACACAAAGAGGACCAGGGTTTGAAGCTGAGCAGAGTCAGGAGAGAGAGGCTCAGTATGAATTCTGGGGGGCACTTGGGGGACTCGGTCGGTGAAGCGTCTGCCCTCTGCTCAGGTCATGATCTTAGGGTCCTGGGATCGAGTCCTGCATTGGGCTCCCTGCTTAGTGGGGAGTCTGCTTCTCCCTCTCCCTCTGCCTCTCTGCCAGCTTCTGTGCTCTCTCTCTCTCTCTCTCTCTCTCTATCTCTATCTCTATCTCTATCTCTATCTCTATCTCTATCTCTATCTCCCTTCTAATAAATGAATAAAATCTTTAAAAAATATGTATGAATTCTGGGAGACAGGCAAGGAGGGACCAGACAGGCGGGACCGCATGCCTCCCGAGAGGCATTCAGGTTGCAGCTTAAGAACTTCAAGGCATCACTGAAGGGCTTCAGCAAGGGACAGAATCAGGTTGGCACTGGCTTTGAGGGGACAGCCAAGAGTGGAAATAAGGAGACAGTTGAAAAGCTGCTTACAATCATTCAGGTGAGAGATGAAGACAGAAGCCTCCATCTGTGTGGAGAGGGGAAGATGGAGGCCCCCAGCAGAGTCTGGAGGACATTTTGGTGAGTTGGCTACAGAGCTTCAGGGAAAGGGGGATTTGGTCCCATTGTCTGAGTGACAGGTGAGAACACACAGGAGAAAATATCCAGAACCAAGGGCTTGAGAGAGTTCTTAAACAAGACATCAAAGCACTACCCATAAATGAGACAACAAATGGAACTATGAACACACGCAATGACTTGGATGGCTATCAAGGGCATTACGCTGTGGTGGGGAAACCCAACCTCTAAAGGCTACCTACTGTATGATTCCATTTATGTAACATTCTCAAAGTGATGGGATGATAGAGAATGGAGAACAGATTTGCAGTTTCCCAGGGTGAGGGGTGGACTATATAGAGTCGCTCAGGGGAGAATTTTGTGGTGACACTGTAGTTCTGTGTCTTGCTTGTGATTACACACATGGTCCAATAATGTAGAGCTACAAACACACCTCGTCCCAGGGCCAATTTCCTGGTTTTGATACTGTATATAGTAACATAAGATTTGACCACGGTGCAGACTAGGAAAAGAATGCAGAAGAACTTTCTATACTATCTTCACAACTTCCTGTGGCTCTATACTTCAAAAATGTTTTTAAATTGGGGGGAAGAAAGAGACAAAACACAGTGTGTGGCATGTAGAAAACATTTGATGAAACGTAGCTACTATTAGAAGAGTTTTTGCCCCTCCCCCCGCAGTTTTCAAGGAACCTCTAGCTCGGGCCTGTGGGGCAAATAACAAGGCCTGTGCCTGTAGTATGAGTCGGGGTTGGTGGGGACACTCCGGCTGTGTTGAATAGAGGGGACAGAAACTGGACAGAGCAGATAAAGGAATCCATAAGGGCTTTTTTTTACATCAAAAATATAAATTAGGCAAATTTCAAGTTGAGATTACAGAAAAGATCCCCTTTAAGGTCTTTGAAAGACCAGCCTGCCCTTATGAATGTGTTTATAGGTCATTAACTCTTTAAGGAAATTCTGAGGAGCAAAGGTCAGGGAAATCTTAGCAGGGAATCCCATTGGCTCCATGGCATTGACAATGGCAGCATCCTACTAAGACTATGGTAATGCTTGAAGAACGCTTCCTGACCAGAACTCATTTTTTTCATGTGTGTAGAGTAGGCTAGCATTCAGGGGGCACTGAGGTGAGTCTTTGCCATTCAGATCTTTCCCTACCACTTGTTGGTACTAATTCCCCCTTCGAATTTCATTCCTTCAGCTTAAAACCAGACTCCCATTACAACCTTAATCATAGCAAAGAGTAGGTTTTGATGACAGGAGACTAGGCCAGCCGTCGGCTGAGGTAAGAAGGGAGCAGAATATGGGTAAGAAGGGAGAGAAGTCTTCCTTTCATGGCCTTGGTGGACAACTCCTCTTGTTCAGGGCACATTCCTCACCCTTGTTTTTCACTGCTGAGACTTCGGTTGAGCACGGCAGAGCAGGCAGGGTGATGATGAAGATGGCGATGGTGACGACAATGGGAGCTGCCGTGTTTTAAGTACCTACCCTGCTCCACGAACAATGCATATGTTTTCTCTCAATTTCACAACAAATCTCGCAAAAAGGGTGCTATTTTTTAGCACCTCTTTAAATGTGTAGAAACAGCTTCAGAGAGGCCAAGAGGCTTGGTATAGCCGGGTTGGGAACCCAGGTCTTATCTGGCCCCAAAGGACTGCTTGGAAAGAGATGGTAATAGGGCAGACCTCATTCAGTGGAGGGGTCAAGGAAGGCGTCTAGAGGAATCGTCCAAAGAACAGTTCTCCAGACACTCCTTCCCTCCTCGGGAGTCAACAAGCACACGCTCACCCCTAGCTGTTGGCGCTCATTTCCCTGGTTTACAGTCTGCAAGATGGAGGTCTGCTAACAAGTCAGGAGATGATGTGGATCCCAATTTGGTCACAAGTTTGGCTTCACACCTCCTGCCCCATCAACCTGGGTATCCCCCAAAGTTCAACCAGAAATGTAGGTGGCCTCAAATCTGAATGGTACCATTTTAGCGTGCCTACTCCTTCCCTCATTTGCTAAACCAGAACTGTAATCCTTCCTTTAGGGTAGGGCCTCCTTTCTCCTGTGTGGGGTAGAGACCAGCTAGTTCCCTCAGCTGCCAAAGTGCAATCCACCCCCCACCCCCAACCCCCACCCCCAGAAGGACCACAGGCTGTGGTGTGCTTACAGTGAATCTCAAGCAAGAAACAACTCTTGATGCATGTGAAGATAAAGACAAGTGGGCAAGTTGGAAGGGAGAAAGAAGACCATGGGATGAGGGCAGAGCTAAGAAGCATGGTAAGGGTGGGCTCGTGAAAGTGCTGGCTTGGCGGATGTTCCAGAGGGCAAGCTCTGTGTTCTCTAAAGTAACCACATAGTAGGTTTAAGGTCTTTATGCAAAGAAAAGCAATAAATGAGGGGCGCCTGCGTGGCTCACTCAGTTAATTGTCTGTCTTTGGCTCAGGTTATGATTCTGGAGTCCTGGTATCAAGCCCCCACATCGCACTCCCTGCTCAGCAGGGAGCCTGCTTCTCCCACTGCCTCTGCCCCTCGGCCTGCTCTTACGCTCTCTCTCTCTCTCTCCCTCTCTCTCTCTTTCTCTCTCTCTCTCTCGCTCTTTCTCTCCCATCCTCTCTTTCTCTCAAATAAATTAATAAAATCTTTAAAAAGAAAAAAAGCAATAAATGAAAAGCAGGGCCCTGACGAAATGACTGATGGGAAGAGCACTAAGTAAGTAATAGTTGAGTCCGGTATGGATAAATATGCACACGTGTGTGTGTGTGTGTGTGTGTGTGTGTGTGTGTGTGTGTGACATATGCTTAATATAATATATAGGCTAGAATACACTGTAACATACTGAGAAAGAGAAAAGCATCCCTACCAGCCAGGAAATGGTGTGGCGATATCAGTTAGGCCTTGACGTGACCAGCTGCTGGCCATGCACTCGTCATAAGGCCTCGGAGTTCTGTCCAACAGAAACAATTCTACAAACAGCAACATCAGACAAGGCCACTGGGTGACCATGATGGACCAAGGCCAAAGCAAGACCACTCCTTAATCATGTCTGAACCCAGACAAAACATCACCAGGTCCAAACCACAGAACTGACCAAATGTCCCCCTCTCCTGGCAAATACGGGGGCTGCTGCTGCTTTCCCCATTCTAGCCCTTGTCTGCCCTCCTTCAAAATAAGATTTGTTGAAATATTCACTCATAGATGTGGCCCTGCTTCCTACTGGTATCCGATCTAGAGCAAGCTGCGGCTTCCTTTAACCCTCCCAAAGTCACAGAACCTGAGCCCGGACTCCTGTGAGTGCTTTCTAGCACCCTTTCCGTGAGATGGCCAAGCTTCCCTACACCGTGCCTTATTCCCCACTGCTGGGGAGTACTGAGTGGGGGGGGGTGTCAGGGCACGTGCGCTCACTAGTTAAGAATATAACAATGTAGGGGCACCTCGGTGGCTCAGTCAGTTAAGCGGCTGCCTTCAGCTCAGGTCATAATCCTGGAGTCCCAGGATTGAGTCCCGCATAGGGCTTCCTACTCAATAGGGAGTCTGCGTCTCCCTCTGCCCCTCACTCAACTTGTGTGCTCTCTCTCTCTCTCAAATAAATAAAATCTTTAAACATATATATATATATATATATATATATATATATATATATATATACATTGCCTACATGATTTGGTCTTAGTTTTAAACTCTTCACTTAACACTAAAATGGGACCTTGGCTGGACATCTGAAAAACCAAGCAAAATCTCCTTAATCGAAAGAACCATAATTCACAGTACATGAGGAATATAAGCTACAGAAGTTCACCCTTGTCCTGATTATTAAAAAAGGAGTAAGATATGAAAATTAATCATCTGAATAAAAATGATTTCACCTAGTTCAGAAGCAACATAATTTGCATGGTAATCATATGCTAATGACTTTACCTTACCTATTCATTAACAAAAGTCAAGAGCAAGGGGTGGCTGGCTCTATTGGCAGAGCAGGTGACCTTTGATCTTGGGGTCATGAGTTTGAGTCCCACGTTAGGAGGAAAGATTACTCAAAAATATTTAAAGTTAATATTATTTTTAAAAAGTCAAACAAACCTCTACTTAGTCTCATCCGGTTACACATTAGTTGGAGTTACTGTTTTACTTGAAAAGAACTTCTCTGTAAACAATCTGTGAATGGGACTCTCACCTACTAATTATTCAAAACCTCTGGGACCAACTACCCACTGCATACCTCCAGGGTTGTCTACACTGTTACCCAGACCATTTTGGCAGACGAGGAATTTTATATTGCTTTCACATTCCAGGCACACTGAGCCCCAGGTCTCATACCTCTCTAATCCAGGGTTTCTCAACCTAGATTTATTGAATTGGGGGCTAGGTAACTGTTTGTGGGGTGGAGGGAGGCTCTCCCGTGCCTTCCAGGATGTTTACTGTATCCTTGCCCTCTACCCACCAGTGGCTTGGAGCACACCTCCCCACAACTCCCCTGTAAAGATCTAAATGATCCCCAGACTTGGGCAAATGGCCCGAGTAGCAAAATCCACCCCTTGAGAATCATTGTTCTAAGGCCACAGTTTTGCTAAATGGCTTGCACTTATCTCTTTAGCCTCACCTCCCCACTCACTTTAAACAGACAGTGAACAGTCATCTGGAGTCTCGCCCCTAGGCTTATTGCTGCCTCCACCCAGTTGAAAGGACCACACAAAACTGAGGCACAACTGGGGGAATGAGGCTCAGAACAATTCCCAATGGGCCTCCTATAATGAAAGAGGGTTTCAAGCTCTCTAGTCCCTTTGCCTTGGAGGGATTTCCACAGGTGCTCGTTGCTTAATTCCCTTCACCCTACAGTTGTTTGAGGGACCACTCACCTCCCTGATAAGTGCTAAGGGCTGGGCATCTACTCTGTTGACCTTACCCTGGGTTAAAGAGATGGATAAGGGGGCGCCTGGGTGGCTCAATCAGTTAAGCGTCTGCCTTTGGCTCAGGTCATGATCCCAGGGTCCTGGGATTGAGTCCCACGTTGGGCTCCCTGCTCAGCCAGGAGCCAGCCTCTCCCTCTCCTTCTCCCTCTACCTCCCTGCTTATGCTCTCTCGCTCTCTCTCTCTCAAATAAATAAACAAAATCTTTCTTTAAAAAGAGAGAGATGGCTAAAGTGGACAAGTAACAGACAATCCCAATTCATTTTGACCAAGCATCTGAGAAAGTAAAGCCCAAGGAGGTCGTGGAATCCCCAAGAAGGGCACCTGCCCCAGCCTGGGAGGTCAGGGAAGGGATCCCAGAGAAGGTGACATGTGAGCCAAATGATGAAGAAAGAATGAGAATTTTCAAGGCAAAGGCTACGCTGGGCTAGGCTGGGCTAAGCTAAGGCCAGAGAAGGGACTGGAACAAAGGGGTGGGGTAGCATGGTCTTGGTTTGGAAGGTAGTGGTAACCCCAAGTTGTTGACTATTTTGCCAGCTTTAAAAGTGAAGAGAGAAAAGATGAAGGCAGAGTGGTAAGCAGGGACCTGCTAATGAAGAGTCCTACATGCCATGCTAAGAAAGACCTTCTTTATCCTGAAGGGTTGTAGATCTTGAAACATCCCCAGAAACATTGGGGGGCAGAAAGGTGTGAAAATTCAGATTTCTTGCTTCTGTTCCCAAAGATGTTGACTCACTTGGGGACCAGCCACCTATATTTTCTTCTTTAGACTGTTAATAGTGGATTGCACTGATTGGTTTTCTTTTCTTTTATTTCTTTTTTTTTTTGAGAGAGAAAGTGTGTGTGAGTAGAGGGATATGGCAGAGGAAGAGAGAATTTCAAGCACATTCCATATTCAGTGTGGAACCAGACACAGGGCTCCATCTCACTACCTTATGACCTGAGCTGAAACCAAGAGTTGGATGCTTAATCGGCTGAGCCACCCAGGCGCCCGTGGTGTTCAAATACCGAATCTGCCTGACATTAAATTATTGGATGATCCCACTTGGTTGTGGCATGTTATTCTTTTTATATGTTGCCAAATTCTATTTGCCAATACATTGTTGAGGATTTTTGAGTCTACATTCACAAGGGATATTCGTCTATACTTTGATTGATGTTTGGACCATCTTTGTCTGGTTTTAGTATCAGGCTGATACTGGCCTCATAAAATAAGTTAAGAAGTCCTCCCTTTCTATTTTCTGAAAGAAATTATGTAGAAGTGGTGTTATTCTTTTGAATATTTGATAGAATTCACCAATGAAGCCATCTGGGCCCATGCTTTCCTTTGGGAGGTGTTTAATTACTCATTCAATCTCTTTAATAATTACAGAACTATTCAGGATACCTAGTTCTTCCTGGCTGAATTTTAATAGTTTGTGATTTTCAAGGACTTGGAACATTTCATATGAATTGTTGAGTTTACATGCAGAGTTGTTGGAAGTGTTTCCTTATTATTCCCTTGACATCTGCAATGTCTGTATTGATATCCCCAATTTCACTCCAGTTATTAGTGATTTGTGTCTTCTTTATTTTTCTTTGTCAACTAGAGGTCTATCATTTTCATTGGTCTTTTAAAAGAAACTGCTTTTGGATTTCATTGTTTTTTTTTTCTTTTTCTGTTTTCAATTGCATTGCTTTCTGCTCTTTATTATTTCCTGGTTTCTGCTGGCTTTAGGTGCATTTTGTTCTTCTTTTTGTAGTTTCTTGAGGTGGAAGATTAGATTATTGATTTGAGACCTTCCTTCTTTTCTTATGTAAACATTTAATGCTATCAGTTTCCCTCTTGATGCTGCTTTAGCTGCACCCCACAAATTTTGATATGTTGTGCCTTAATTTTCATTCAGTTCAAAATCTTTTTCATTTACCTTGACTCTTCCTCTTCGGCCCATGGATTGCTTAGAAATCTGTTCTTGAGCTTCCAAGTATTTAGAGATTTTCCTTACATCATTCTGTTACAGATTTCTAGTTTGATTCCATTGTAGTCAGAGAACATATTCTGTATGATTTCAATGTTTTTCAATTTATTGAGGTTTGTTTTATAACCTAGGATATGGCCCCTTTTGGTGAATGTTCTTTGTACACTCAAAAAAATATGTATTTTGCTGGAGTGGATGGAGTGTTCAAGAAATGTCAGTTAGATCTATTTGGTCAGTAATGTTATTGAGTTATTCTTCACCCTTGCTAATTTTGTCTCAGGCACCTACATTTTTAACCAGATTTGGAGAAATGAAGTGCAGCCCTTATATGAAACCCCACTGCTCTGGGGACTAAAAGGAGAATGGTGAAAACCCGATTTAAATGGCACCAGGTGGGATGCCTGGGTGGCTCAGTCAGTTAAGCATCCAACTCATGGTTTTGATTCAGGTCATGATCTCATGGGTCATGACATAGAGCCCCGTGCAGGGCTCCACGTTCAGATGGGAGTCTGCTTGAAGATTTTCTCCCTCTTCCCCTCCCCCAACTCACATGTGCTGTTGCTCATTCTCAAATAAATAAATCTTTTTTAATTTTAAAAAATAAAATAATATAAAGGGAACCAGAAAAAAAGGATTCCCTGACCCCAAGTCTTTCCCACTCAGGTGTATAACTTGAGGGTTTTCACTGACCTAAAGTTCCATGTTCTCTTGGACAAGGCACTAGGGATTGAATACATTTAGCTGATTAATTCTTTTCTGCCCTCAGAGCAGGATGTTGAGATTGGTTGGCCCGCAAGCGAATTTTGACTGTGACAGCAACAGTAAGGGCCACAATATTGTCCTACCATTTTTTTTTGCTCCAGCCCCAAGGAGCACACTGCCCTTACCTCTTCTCCAAGCATGAGCCCCAGAGGCCCCCAGCCCCACACTCCCTACTGCAGTTTTCTCTGAAGAACACTGAGGTATGGATGAAAGGGTAAGGAATTGGGGATACACAGAAAACCCCAAGTTTTAGCCAGATTTCCTCAGCCCTCCTCTCCCATACTTACAAAGTATGGCTGAAGCACAGATTTGGGCTTCCGAGAGGGGCAAGTACAGGAAGAGGAGGGGGACACCAGAAAAGAAAGCAGTCAAAGGCAGTGGTTCTTCACTATCAGTGGGTCCCAGAATCCTCTGAGAATTCTAAATAGTTTTGCACTTTATTCCCAGTAAAAAAAAAATCCCCTTGGGATGGGTCCACAGTTATGCCCCCAGTTTTGGGATGTTTGCATCTTCCCTGAGGAGTATTTGTGGTGGCCCATCCTAAGAACTTCTGTTTTTTGTTGTTGTTGTTGTTGTTGTTGTTTAAGATTTTATTTATTTGACAGAGAGAAACACAGCGATAGAGGGAACACAAGCAGGGGGAGTGAGAGAGGGAGAAGCAGGCTTCCCGCCAAGCAGGGAGCCTGATGTGGGACTCGATCCCGGGTCTCCGGGATCATGACCTGAGCCGAAGGCAGTCGCCCAACCAACTGAGCCACCCAGGTGCCCCTAAGAACTTCCGTTTTAGAGAAAGTGGCAACCTATGTGACCTTCTTCCCCTTCAGATGGCAGAAAACCTCCTTGTCCCCCAAAGCATCTCCTCCTTCTTGAGGGGCCAAGATTTCTTATCGCTATGTCCAATGTCAAAAGACAGTAAGCAGAATCTTAGGGACCCCGAATAGCCAAAACAATTGTGGAAAAGAAAAGCAAAACTGGAAGGCACACTTCTTGATTTCAAAACTGATTACAAAGCTATAGTAATTAAAACAGTGTGGCACTGGCATAAGCCCTTGCATACAACGTCAAATTATTTTTGGCAAGGAGGCCAAAACCATTCAATGGGGAAAAGAATAGACTTTTCAACAAATTGTCCTGGGAAACTGGTTATCCATATGCAAAATAACAAAGTTGGACCCTTACCTCACGGCACATACAAAAATTAAAACAGATCAAGAACCTAAATTTAAGATCTAAAATAAAACTCTTAGAAGAAAACTTAAAACAAAAGCTTTGACATTGGATTTGGCAATGACTTCTTGGATATGACACCAAACACACTGGTAACCACAACAAAAAAATGGACAAATTGAATCTCATGAAAGTTTAAAAATATTGTGCATCAAAAGACATGATCAGCAGACTAAAAAGGCAGCCCCCGAAATGGGAGAAAATATTTGCAAATCATGTATCTGCTAAGAGATTAATATCCAGGATATATAGAAAACTCCTAAAACTCAACAACAACAAAGTCATTCAAAAACGGGCAAGGGGCACCTGGCTGGCTCAGTTGGTGGAATGTGCAACTCTTGATCTCAGGGTTGTGAGATCGATCCCCATGTTGAGCATGGAGCCTACTTATAAAGGGACAACCAGCAATTGCACTACTGGGTATTTATCCCAAAGATACAAATGCAGTGTATCCCCAAAGGGGCACCTGCACCCCAATGTTTATAGCAGCTGTGTCCACAATAGCCAAACTATGGAAAGAGCCCAGCCCAGATGTCCATCAGCAGATGAATGGATAAATGGATAAAGAAGATGTAGGGTATGTGTGTGTGTGTGTGTGTGTGTGTGTGTGTGTAATGGAATATTATACAGCCATCAGAAATGAAACCTTGCCATTTGCAATGATGTGGATGGAATTAAAGGGTATTATGCTAAGCGAAATAAGTCAATCAGAGAAAGACAATTACCATATGATCTCACTGATATGAGAATTTGAGAAACAAGGCAGAGGATCATAGGGGAAGGAGAGAAAAGTGAAACAAGATGGGACTGGGGAGGGAGAGAAACAATAAGAGACTCTTAATCTCAGGAAACTGGGGGTTGCTGGAGGGGAGGGGGTGGGGTGATGGGAGGACTGAGGGATGGACATTGGGCAGGGTATGCGCTATGGTGAGTGCTGTGTGCTGTGTAAGACTGATGAATAACAGACCTGTATTCTGAAAACAAATAATACATTATATGTTAATAATAAAAAGGGGAGGCAGCAAAGGACTCAACTAACCATTTCTTCAAAGAAGACATACAAATGGCCAACAAGTACATGAAAAGATGCTCAACATCACTAATCATTAGAAAAATGAAAATCAAAACGACAATGAGATACCACCTCACATTCATTAGCATGACTACTACAAAACAACAACAACAACAACGAAAAACAGAAAACAAATTTTAGCAAGGATATGGAGAAACCGCAACCCTTGTTCAAGGTAGGTGGGAACAGGAAATGGTGCGGTCATGGTGGCAAACAATATGGCAGTTCCTCCAAAAATTTAAAAATGGAACTACCATAGGATCCAGCAATTCCACTTCTGGCATATACCCAAAAGAATCAAAAGCAGGATCATGAAGATATTTTTGTATACCCATGTCCATAGGAGCATTTTTCATAATAACTAAAATGTAGAAGCAACCCCAGTGACCACTGGGGCTGAGTGAGTAAAAAAATGCAATGTGCCCATATGATGGAATATTATTCAGACTTAAAAAGAAATTCTGCACTATGCTACAACATGGATGAACCATGAGGACTTAATGCTAAGTGAAAAAAGCCAGTCATTACAAAGACAAAGACTTTATGATTCCATTTATATGAGGTTATTTAGAGCGCCAAATTCGTAAAGACAGAAAGTAGAATGGTGGTGGCAGGGGGCTTTGGGGAGGGGAGAATGGAAAGTAACCGTTGAATGGGTATGGAGTTTCAGCTTTACAAGATGAAAAGAGTTCCAGAGATGGATGGTGGGGATGATTGCACAACAATGTCAATGTTGTGCAATGTCAATGTATTAACACCACTGAACAATGCACTTAAAATGGTTAAGGAGGTTGATTCTATAGTAAATGTATTTTACCACATTTTTTTAAAGATTTGATTTATTTATTTATTTATTTGTTTGTTTATTTATTTAGAGAGAGAGAGAGAGAGAGCATGACAGGGTGGAGGGGTGGGAGGTGGGGAGGGAGAGAGAATTTCAAGCAGACTCCACACCCAACACGGATCCGGACCTAAGGCTGGATATCACAGCCCCACGATCATGACCCGAACCAAAATCAAGAATTAGAAGCTTGACCGACTGAGCCACCCAGGTGCCACATTTTTTTTAAAAAGACAACAGGCAGAGACAGTAAGGCCATAGCACTAGCTACTCACCTAGACCTTGATCCCCAGAGATGACTGTCCCTTAGTCTAATGTCCTTCAGCATACATTGGATCTCATTGATCTGTGTTTCTAGTCCCTAGGCAGTTGGCCTGTTTCCAGGCTGTGAACAGCACTCGTCTTCTGGGAATCACTATGTCTAGAGACAGACCATGATGACTAGGCTCTCTTCTCTAATTTCAGATTTACACAAAGTCTGATATAAGGAGTAATTACAAAGGTGAAAGTGTGCTGCACACTTGAACTTGGTTGCAGCAACACTGTGGGAACGTAGAAAACTTACAAATATATAGGGCTTGGCAGGGTGAGGGGAGAAAAAGAGGATTTGGTGGGAGCGCTGAATCCCTGTTCGAGTACCTTCTATGTACTCCCGTGGGGGCAACAGAGTGGGCCCTAAGACCAAAACACGTCTTGCATCATTTTATGATGTCAGTTACTTTATAGTCCTTAACTGACTCATCTCAGTCTTTCTCAACCAAGAATGTTCTTTGATTGCTTCATCAGGCCAGAGAGCACACAATTGGGCCTGGTTCTCCTGCTCTACCTCCTCTGTCAGCCCGTTCCCAGTAACTTCTGTCCCAGACATGAGGCTTCCCTTGTTCCTGCCCAGACAAATATTAATAGCTGTCCCCAAGTAGCTCTAGCTCCTGGGACTAGTAATGACCTCTGGAGGTAAGAGAGGGATCAAGCTTCCTGCAGATTCACTGATTTTGAATCAGATTCCTTCCCATATTTGTGTGTTTCTACCACATGCTGACTTCCATGCTCTCCTGGATCCAAAGGATAAACAAATCAGGGGGAGCAGCTAGACACTGCGGTGCTCTGCAAAGTTAGGGATGCACACCTTGCACCCTAGGGTACCGGCCTCAGACCCCAGAGCCAGATGAGGCACGGTGGACTCCATTTTACAAAGCAGGACATGAAACCATCTCAGGAAAGAGCTGAAAACCATTACCATGCTCTGGGGTGCCTGGGTGGCTCAGTCATGAAGCGTCTGTCTTCAGCTCAGGTCATGATCCTGGAGTCCCGGGATTGAGCCCTGCATTGGGCTTCCTGCTCAGTGGGAAGCCTGCTTCTCCCTCTCTCACTCCCCCTGCTTGTGTTCTTTCTCTTGCTGTATTTCTCTCTGTCAAATAAATAAATAAAATCTTTTTTTAAAAAAATTACCATGCTCTATCTCACTCAGCTGTGCAGGTTTTTCTTTTCAAAAAGTGTTTATTCTTCATTGACTTTTGAAATTGCCCCAGTGGTTCCATGATTCAAAACAAAAGGTACAAAAAGGTATTAAGGGCAAAGTCTCCTTCCCACCTCTGTCCCCCCTCAGGCTTTCTCGCTGGAGACAGGCACTAACAAGAAGGTTCTTCTTATGCCCTTCCACCAACACTTTGTTTCATTCTTCATTACCTCCTCTTCATGTTTTACTTGGGGCTTGGTTTTGTTTTGTTTTTTCAGTGTTGCCCCAGAAGTGCTTTGCTCTCCGCTTGGAATCAGAGATCCCAGAAAGCGTCTTCGCAAAACGCTACTCTACAACATTTGCAATTGCCTGGATTGCATTTTAAGCAGTTCCATCCTATTGCACAAGAGCTAATTCTTTGCACCCTTCTCTGGGCCCTGAGAGGGACCCCAAGATGAGTAAAGCCTTTTTCACTGCCTTGAGGGAACTTCTTTTTTGTTGGGGACCCGAGACAATGCATCTGAGATAAATGGTGGTAAATGGCTAGAGCGGATGGGGGTGCGTTGGGGATTCGCGGGCTGCCTTATGGAAAACCTCAAATGCCGGGAGACCTGTGACCTCAGGACTGTTGATCTTCGGTGACCTGATGATTCAAGGTCTCTGGAGTGTGTAGATCTAGGCTCCAACGCCAGGTCCCACGCTCCAGAAACTTCCTTCACCTCTCTGAGGCCAGTCGCTTCCTCTGTAAGATGGAGATAAACATTTGCTACCAGAGATTTGTGGTGCAGGGTAAGTGAGATGAGGACGATGCAACGCCCAGTGTGCAGTGGACCCCTCCCCAGAAGTGGGTTGGTTGTGCTTTCTAGTAGGGGAAACTACATAAAACTGGGACCCATGGTGGGGGGGTGAGTATGTGTAGGTGTGTGAGGGGGTGTTGTGAGTGTGTGTATGTGAGTGAGTGCGTATGTGTGAGTGGGGAGGGAGTGTGTGTGAGGGGATGTGGGGGTGTGCGTGTGTGTGAGTGGGGCAAGAGTATGTGTGAGTGAGTGGTGGCATGTACGTGAGTGAGTGTGTTGTGAGATTGTGTGTGTGAGGGGGTTTGTGAGAGTGAGCGTGTGTGTGAGTGGAGTGGGGAGTGTTGGGGAGTGAGGGGTGTTAAGGGCGTGCATAGTGACAGCTAACATTAGTGACACACGCATGAGCTCTAAGAAGTGAGAACAGGGAGGAGGCAGAGAGAGAGACCAGATGGGGGCATTACCCACTCGTGGAAGCTGATACTGAATCCATGGGGTTGAACTTCCCAGTTGATTGCTAGGGTAGGAAATGGCAGGCATGGGGAGGGGGGTCTTTGACAGTTCGTGGGCATGATCATGACACGCTAAAAGTAGTGTTTGACAGGATTCATATAGGAGTGGCATGGGGGCTGATATGGAAAGAAGACAGGACTAGAAGCACAGAGAACAGTAAGGACTGCATCGAGGGGACAGGTTCTGAGAACCAGAGGAAAGAGCTGAGCTCCAGGTGACGATAGGGCTCCTAGCTGGTGGAACTGGGGCTCTGATGCTGCCTATAAGAGAACGAGCAAGCGGGACTCAGTTCGGAGGGGGAAATAGTGGTACGTGCCAGCTGTGTCCTTGGGACAGCAAGACACCTAAGGGAAACAAAATCACATGGTATTTGTCTTTGACTGACGTATTTCCCTTGGCATAATACCCTCTAGTTCCATCCACGTCTTGCAAATGGCAAGATTTCATTTCTTTTGGATGGCTGCATAATATTCTATGGTATGTACATGTACACGTGTGTGTATACATACATACATACATATACACACCACATCTTTATCCATTCATCTGTTGATGGACGTCTAGGTTCTTTCCATAGTTTGACTACTGTGGACATTGTTGCTATAAACATTCGGGTGTGCATGCCCCTTCGGATCACTACATTTGTATCCTTAGGATGAACACCCGGTAGTGCAATTGCTGGGTTGTACAGTAGCTCTATTTTCAACTCCTTGAGGAACCTCCATACCGTTTTCCAGAGTGGCTGCACTAGCCTGCATTCCCACCAACAGTGTAGGAGGGTTCCTCACCAATACCTGTCTTTTCCTGAATTGTTAATTGTAGCCATTCTGACTGGTGTGAGGTGGTATCTCACTGTGGTTTTGATTTGTATTTCCCTGATGCCGAATGATGTTGAGAACTTTTTCATGTGTCTGTTGGCCATTTCAATGTCTTCTTTGCAGAAATGTCTGTTCATGTCTTCTGCTCATTTCTTGATTGAATTATTTGTTCTTTGGGTATTGAATTTGACAAGTTCTTTATAGATTTTGGATATTAGCCCTTTATCTGATCTGCCATTTGCAAGTATCTTCTCTCATTCTCTCAGTTGTCTTTTGGTCTTGTTGACTGTTTCCTTCACTGTGCAAAAGCTTTTGATCTTGATGCAGTCCCAATAGTTCACTTTTTCCTCGCTTCCCTTGCCTTTGGTGATGTTTCTAGGAAGAAGTTACTGTGGCTGAGGTTGAAGAGGTTGCTCACTGTGTTCTCCTTTAGGAAGACAAATTTCCTGTCTCACATTGAGGTCCTTCATCCATTTTGTGTGTGGTGGAAGGATATGGTCTAGTTTCATTCTTCTGCAAGTGGTTGTTCAATTTTCCCATTTGTTGAAGAGACTGTGTTTTTTCCATTGGTCATTATTTCCTACTTTGTTGAAGATGAGTTGACCATAGAGTTGAGGGTCCATTTCTGGGCTTTCTATTCTTTTCCATTGATCTATATCATAATATCATTGACTATATTCCCTATACTGCAACTTTTACCTCATGACTTATTTATTTTATAACTGGAAGACTGTACCTCTTAATCTCCTTCATCTATTGCTCATAAGAGTTGGTATGACTATTAATACTTGGCAATTGTGTTTATGTTATCTAAATTGTCCTTTGCTAAAACTCAGAAACCCCAGGAATGTGGTAAAGGTAGGTGGGTAGAGGGCTGTTTTCTCTGATGATGAGGCTACTGGGTTAAAAAAAAAAAGGTCTAAACAAAACCCATCCAAACAAAACAAAAGTCCAACAAACCCCATGAAAGTGATTAGTGCTTACATTTCAGATGATCTAAACTTTCATTGGCCTTGGCAGTACTGTGGAGGAATCCTGACATCAGAATGAACTGTGCTCATCCCTTTCCCTGGGATTAAAGGCATGAATGTGTCTTCCCTCAACATCTGGCTGACATTTGATTCCCTTCCTCATTTTGCATGTGCTGTTGTGTGTGTTTTCAATGCACGGTCCAGTACACATTCCCATCCACACTACAATGAATACTTCCCCTTAGAACTACATGAAACTCAGTTCCACAAAGGTTTAGTGAGTGCCCACCATGCATAAGGCACCATAAAAGAACAAGATGGCCCTTCAGGATATCTTCTCCCTCTGGCTGCATAACCGTTCTGCTGGGTCAGACTAAGAACACTGAAATGCCTCTGTGGGATAGTTCATGATAATGCTTGGCCACTCTCATGACTTGATTTTAATTTATACCCAGGACACATGCCTGACCAACCATTTTGACACTGCCATCTGTAAGGACCTATTTAGAAGTCCAAGCCGCCATCTTGTTTATTCAGAAAAACAGCTCCAGGTGTTATGGGCAAACGGCCTCTGGAAAACAAAGGCAAGCCAGGTTGGGGGAGCCGCCCAATCAGTTAAACCCCTTAACCTCCCATCCAGGGAGGTATGGAGAGGCAAACTAAGAATGGGCAGCCAGTTCTCATACTCAGGACCAGGTAGGAACACCCAATCAGTTAATCCCCTTAACCTCTCAGACCCCAGGCAGTGGAGATCCCCTGGTAAACCACTCTGTGGGGATTATGAACTTAACAGTTTAAATGTATTCATCATCACAGCAGAGTTAAAGAATTAACTCAGGCAAGCTACATGAGTTGGGTCTGCTCGGGGTGCGGTTTTCCCCTATAAAAGGTAGCCTGTAAAAATAGATGTGACCACTCTTTCTCGGGAAGCAACTCAGTAGTAAGATAGAAGACCCGCCACTTAGAGATTCATTCTGTTGGCTAAGGCTTTGGCCTGTATCAAGATGCAAATATTCCTAGGAAAAGTATGTTATCAGCCAAGTAGGACTGAGTATAAATTCATTTACTTGCTATTTGCCTTAGGGTGTCGGGGATGGTGCTTGATCCGCCCCTCCTGCCATGTCCCAAGCCACCAGAAACTTTGGTGGAGGTACCCGTGAATGTGAACGAAAGTCCCTCTGGGCTTTTCCTGTCTCTAGGGTGGGTGCAAAAGCAGTTAAAGATTTAACTGCACCGCCCAACTTCCTCACTTTTGAATAATAAAAGACTGGGACCCTTGACAGTCAAGAGAGACAAAGGCAGAG
Organism: Spilogale gracilis; assembly: GCA_004023965.1. NCBI lineage: Eukaryota > Metazoa > Chordata > Mammalia > Carnivora > Mephitidae > Spilogale > Spilogale gracilis. Next base: position 21,086 of record PITA01011791.1, on the reverse strand, counting down.
CCAGAGGCAAAGAAAAAGGCAGAGGCAAAGGCAGAGAGCCCAGAAGCCAGAGCCCAGAGGCCAGAGCCCAGAGGCCAGAGAGGCAGAGCCAG
>PITA01011791.1:0-20894 GCA_004023965.1 Spilogale gracilis | reverse complement strand
GTGGTTCGAGACCCACATCTCTGCTGAGGCTGGTCCCCGGCACAGGTGGCGCCCAACGTGGGGCTCGAACTGCTTAGGGTAAGTAGTTTTGCATCGGTCTGGTGAGGACCCTCCCCGGGGAATCGGCAGTCCCCTCGGTCAAAGAGTAAGGCTGAGAAAGGGGTAGGTAGGAATTAGTCAATATGGGACAAGTTGAGTCAGTGGGAGATCGCATGTATAAGAACTGCTAAATATCATAATCCAGATTGGCCTCCATTACATCAGCCTCCTAAAAATGATAAGAAAAGGCCTAAGCCCACCTCTCACTTACTGCTGGCCGCTCCTGAAGCCAGGGCTAAAGGTGAGAGTCTTTTGGCTTTTCCTCTTATTATACCAGAGGAGGGAGAGTCTTTTTGGGAGACTATACCCTATAAGCTGGTCAAAGAACTAAAGGAGGGATACTCTTCATAGGTCTCTCCTGACTGACTTCGGGTCTGTCAGCTTGCATCAAGTCTCTGTGTCTGTGTCATTACTGCACCTGCCAGATATCCCGTGGTTCGGGACCCACATCTCTGCTGAGGCTGGTCCCCGGCATTAGGGAAAATTTTGCTAGAGGGGAAAGTGATGATACCACTGGAAAGAGAGGGGGAAGCATATAAAGGGGTGTGTGGATGGCTCAGTCAGTTAAGCATCAGACTCTTGATTTCAGCTCAGGTCATAATCTCGGGGTCATGGGATTGAGCCCCATGTTGGACTCTGTGTTCAGCGAGGAGTCTGCTTAGGATTCTGTCTCCCTCTCCCTCTGCCCTTCCCCCATCCTTGTTCTCTCTCTCTCTCAAAAAAATAAAAGCAGGGGCGCCTGGGTGGCTCAGTTGGTTGGGCGACTGCCTTCGGCTCGGGTCATGATCCTGGAGACCCGGGATCGAGTCCCACATCGGGCTCCTTGCTCAGCAGGAAGCCTGCTTCTCCCTCTCTCCCTCCCCTTGCTTGTGTTCCCTCTCTGGCTGTGTTTCTCTCTGTCAAATAAATAAAAAAAATCTTTTAAAAAAAATAAAAATAAAAGCATATGAAGAGGTTAGATGAAGACAAATCTTTTCTACTTTTTGTGTTTCCTTGGTCCAGAACCTGAACCTCAAACTATGTATAGTTGTTTGTTTCATTGAAAAATGACTTTTCTTTATAAAAAAAATGCAGACCTAGAGTAGGAGTCGCCTAGGTGACATGACAATTTTTTTTTAATTATTGATTAAATCTCTTCACTTGGTATAGATCTGTTCAACTTTTCTGTTTCTTCTTGAGTCAGTTTGGTAATATGTTTGTTGCTGGGAATGTGTCCGTTTCATCTGGGTTATCTGGTTTATTATCATACATTTTCCTGTGCCATTGAAAGCCCTTTGTAAATATCATTTTTGATAGCTGCATAATATTCTATTGTATGACCGTCGCATGATTTCTTTAACCATACTCCTAATGGTTTTCCTCAGGTTATTCCCAAGGCTGAAATGAATGTCTTTGTACAAAAACCTCTATCTGCATTACTATTTCCTTAAAATAAATTCTTAGATGTGGAATTTCCCGGACAAAGATGGCTCTTGAAGCATCTGGGCCAAACTGCTATCTAGAAAGGCCAGACCAATTTGTTTTGTTCATTAGCACATAAGAGTGTTTTATGATGTTGGGGCTTATGATTTTTGAACATATTTGCTGATTTGATAGGTGAAATTTACTACCTTAGTTTGATATTATTTCATTACACATTTATATTTCTTCATATGTGATTCATCCATTCAGTTCTTTGTCCATTTGTCTTTTTCTTGTAGTGTGTTTCCCATTTATTAAAAAATTTTAAGTGTATCTATTTAAGTAATCTTTCCACGCAGCATAGGGCTCAAACTCACAACCCAAGGTCAAGAGTTGCATGCTCTTCCAACTGAGCCTGCCAGGTGCCCCAGTGTCTTTCCCATTGAGGTACATCATCTCTTTATCAGTTGTCTTCGATACTTATTGTAAGAATTTACAGGGGTGGGGGTCTTGCCTTTTGTTTTTGCTCTTTCTTCATGTCCAGAAGGCTTCGTTTTCATGTAAGCATACCAGTCAACTTCTTCCTTCATGATCTCTTCTAACATGTCTGTCTAGAAAGCACTTCCTCATTCCAGGAATTAGATGGATAATCTCATTTTTCTCCTTTTAAAAATTTATCTTTCATACATGCAGAATTTGGTTCAGTGTAGGATGTGATTATTTTTCCCAAATCATTCTACCACTGTTTATTCAATTACCTTTTCCTTTCCCATTGGTTTGTGATCTTTCCTTTACCTGATAAATTCCTGTGTATTTATGCATACATATGTACGCACACACGTATTTTTATTTTATTTTCTAGGCTGTCTTTTCCGTTCCATCGATTTGTCTCATCTCATCACTATTATACTACCTTCTCTTTCTCAAAACTAGTATTTGTTCTGTCCAAGCTTCCCCTATACGTTAGCCATTCTTCTACTCTTGCTTACACAGTCATCAAGTGCATACCAACCCTTTGGCTCAAGTTCACAGGGCTTCCCCGGAGAAGGGTGTCAAGTCACTTGCATTCCCAATGTCTTTCTCTGATGCCACCTCCCGGGAGCACTGAAAAGTTTCAGGCTCCAGGGGGTACGAAACCAGGCCCAGTCGTGTGGATGCAAACAGGTCCACACACAGAGCTCTGTGCCTGGGTGCCGAACAGCTTTATTTCCTGGGACGGCCCAGAGTGTTGTCCAAATACTCAAGGCAAAATCAGGCCCATGGGAAAGAATCGTGACTGGGCAAGATGTCGACACCCAGGCATTCCAGAGAAACTCAGTCCTATGGCTTATTTCTCTAGGTTTCATCTTGTTGCTGGAACTATCACGCTGTTTTAAATGCTGTGGTTTTGTCATATATCTTGATAGCATTACTCCTCTGACTCCAAGTTTCTTAGCTCGTTATATTGGTTACTCTTCCAGGTAAATACGACCATCATTTTGTCAGGTAGGCTGGCCTCTCCCTGGAGCCCATCTAAGTTACAGCGTGTGGGGCTGCCTAATTCTCCTGCTTGGATCATCAGACAACATCCCCATAATGAACATCGCAAGAGCCGAAATTAACCAGGTGCCGGTTATGACGTGAGATTCCGTGCCATCTTTAGCTTGCAGAGGGAGGGATCTAAAGAGGGAGGGTATTTTGGCCACACTTGTCTGAAAAGCTGAACTGAAGAGGCATAGCTTACCATGCCAACCAGTTTCAAAGTTTATTTTTCCCTCTCTCCAAAGTGGAATTACTCCCTCAAGCGGCAAATGTTATTTTTCTTTAATTTACTTCTATTGGTAAACATAATGGAATTACATTTCCACACGCTCTTGGACTTGTCTCTGTCTGTGGAACACAAACGAGTGACTTAGCCTCTCTGAGCCTCAGTTCCACTCATCTGTAAAATGGCAACAAAGATCTCAGTATGCAGAATGCTTGGATCGGAACCTGGCTCAGAGCAAGCGACCAGTAAATGGAAGCTATAGCAGAATTATGAGAGGTAGGAAAGCATATGGTTTAAGATGGCAGGCTCTGGGACCAGACTTCTTGAGTTCAAATCTTACCTTCATCGCTAGTTTTCTGATCTTAGACAAGTTACCTAAACTGAACTTGCTTCAGTTTCTTCTTCTGCAAAATATGGGTAAGAGAGGAAAGTACCTGTTTGACTGGATGGAAGGAATGAATCTGTGCTACAAAACAGAGGTTTCTGGTACCTATTAGGCACTCAGTTAACATTAGCTATTCCTGGGGCGCCTGGGTGGCTCAGTGGTTGGGCCTCTGCCTTCGGCTTGGATTGTGATCCTGGGATCCTGGGATCCAGCCCAGCATCAGGCTTCCTGCTGGGCGGGAGGCCTGCTTCTCCTTCTCTCACTCCCGCTGCTTGTGTTCCCTCTCTGGCTGTGTTTCTCTCTGTCAAATGAATAGAATTTTTTTTTAAAGATTTTATTTATTTGACAGAGAGAAACACAGCCAGAGAGGGAACACAAGCAGGGGGAGTGAGAGAGGGAGAAGCAGGCTTCCCGACGAACAGGGAGCCCGATGTGGGACTCGATCCCGGATCTCTGGGATCATGACCTGAGCTGAAGGCAGTCGCTTAACCAACTGAGCCACCCAGGCGCCCCAAATGAATAGAATCTTAAGAAAAAAAAAAATTAGTGATTCCTGTTACTTTGGGCAAGTGCCACAGCCAGGAATATGCTACCTCATAGCACCATCTAGTGCTTTGTTTGGGGAAATTCCAAATCTATCCTTCAAGCAGCAATCACTGGGTTGGGAATCTATCTATCTATCTATCATCTATCTATCTATCTATCTATTTTTTTTTTAACTAGGCTCAATGTCCAACCTGGAGCTCAATCCAGGGCTTGAACTCACAAATCTATTATATATAAATATATAATATTTACATTTATATATTTTTACTGGGGACATTTTATTTCTTTTTTTTTTTTTTTAAGTAAGCTCTATGCCCAATATGGGGCTTGAACTCACGAACCGGAGATCAAGAGTTGCACGCTCTACTGACTAAGCCAGCCAGGCACTCCGGGAGAATATCTTTTAGAAAGTAATAAGAACCGTTTTTAGGGATACAAACATTTTTTTGGAACTATCTTATGATTTCACCTTTTCTCTAGCCTCTCTAGGCTTGTATTTACAACAGGCGATGTTCTTGATTACAAACAACAGAAACTGACTCGGGCTGAATTAAGCAGATTATTGAGCATTTCACAGAAGCAACAGGAAGACAGAGGAAGCAGCCTACGGAAATGGATAGGAAGCAAGGGAGGCCGAGGGGGGGGAGGACCCAGTGAAGGTCATGCCATACAACTGACTCGGTTAGTATGTCATCACCGCTACCATTTCTAGATACTACCACTAAAAATCACTACTGCCTCTGGACGCCTCTGACCTGACATTGACCGCTGGGGCCTTTGCTCATTGCAGGTGCTATGAATGAATTCAAACACTGCCACTTGCTGTCTAAGTCTCTCAAGATTCAAAGTCTTTGGTGAGACCCTGGGTCCCCTAACGGTAAGCAAATATTGCACGGGACATACTTAAAGCAAAATCTTGAAAAGACAATCATGCCCAGTTTAGGTGAGGAGGTCATAGGGAGAGAAGTACTCTCATACATTGCCGGTTTTATTAGTAAAAGTGTATTAGTCTGGGGTCTCCAGGGAAACTGAACCAGTAGGAGAAATATCTAAAAAGAGATTTATTATAGGAATTGGCTCACACATTTGTGGAGGCTGAAGTCCCACACAGTCTGCCATCTGCAAACTGGAAATCCAGGACAGCCCGAAGTGTAATCCCAGGCGGGGTCTGAAGCCCTGAGAACCCAGAGCGCTAGTGGCATAAATGCCCGTCCAAGGGCAGGAAGAGATCGATGTCCCAGCTCCAGCAAGAAGGTAGGGAGGTAGTGAGTCCCCAGATTCAAATATTGATCTCATCTAGAAACACCCTCACAGACACACCGAGAAATAATGTCTCATCAGGGTACCTCACAGGTATGCAAACTGGGGCAGCCACTGCGGAAAACAGTATGGAAGTGCCTGAAAAAGTGAAAATTAGAACTACTCTATGATCCAGTATTTGCACTACTGGTTGTTTACCCCCAAAATACAAAAACCCGAATTCAAATGGATACATGCACTCTTATATTTATTACAGCATTATCTACAATAGCCAAATTATGGAAGCAACTCAAGTGTCCATCCATAGAGGAATGGATAAGATGTGGTATCTACACATATGCAATGGAATATTGTGTGTATGCAATGGAATATTATGCAGCTGTTAAAAAAGAATGAACTCTTGCCATGGATGGACCTAGAGGGTACAATGCTAAGCAAAATAAGTCAGCCTGAGAAAGACAAATACCATATGATTTCACCCATATGTGAAATTTAAGAAACAAAACAAACAAGCAAAGTAGGGACTGGGGAAGAGAGAGAGGCAAACTGAGAAACAGACTCTTAACTCTGGAGAACAAACAGATGGTTACCGGAGGAGAGGTGGGTGGGGAATGGGAGAAATAGGTCATGGGGATTAAGAGTACATACATCTTGGGGCACCTGGATGGCTCAGTCGTTAAGTGTCTGCCTTCGGCTCAGGTCATGATCTCAGGGTTCTGGGATCAAGCCCCACATTGGGCTCCTTGCTCAGTGGGGATCCTGCTTCTCTCTCTGTCTCTGCAGCTCGCCCTGTGCTGGTGTTCCCTTGCTCTCTGTCAAATAAATAAATAAAATATTTTTTTTAAAAAAGAGTACACTCATCTTAATAAGCACTGAGCAATGATGTGTAGAATTCTTGAATCACTACATTGTACATCTGAAATTAATATAACACTGTATGTTAACTATACTAGAATTAAAATAAGACATTTAATTAAAAAAGAAGGAAAAAATCTGGGCAATTCGTGGCCCCATCAGATTCATATATTAAAATCAACCATCACACCAAGTGCATTAAAAATATTCACAACCTCTGTTTGCAATGACGTGGATGGAACTAGAGGGTATTATGCTAAGGGAAATAAGTCAATCAGAGAAAGACAATTATCATATGATCTCTATGATATGTGGAATTTAAGAAACAAAACAGAGGCTCATAGGGGAAGAGAGGAAAAAAATAAAACAAGATGAAACCAGAGAGGGAGACAAACCATAAGAGACTCTTAATCTCAGGAAACAAACTGAGGACTGCTGGAGGGAAAGAGGGGGGAGGAATGGGGTGACTGGGTGATGGACATTAGGAGGGCACATGATGTAATGAGCACCAGTATTACATAAGACTGATGAATCACTGACCTCTATCTCTGAAACCAATAATACAATTAAAATTTTTAAAATGTTAAAAAAAATATTCACAGCCTCTGGCCCAATAATTTTTTTAGAAATATTATAGCCTTTGACCTAGGAGTTGAATTTTAAGGAGTGTGTCCTAAGGAAATAATCAGAAATAAGCAATAACTTGTATACATAGCACTCGTCACTGTTATCATTCAGTTAAAAAAATTGGAAATAAGCTTAAATATGCAAATAAGAGAACGATTAAATAAATTATGGTTGGTTAATGCACATGATGGTATTATGCAGACCTTAAAATGATGTTTATGAAGAATTTTAGATATATCTAAATAGATATAGAGATAGAGATAGAGATAGAGATAGAGATAGAGAGAGAGAGAGAGAGAGAGAGAGATATCTAAAATTGCCCAAGTAGTGAAGATGGTATTAACACAGGGGATAAAACAGCTGTGGCACCAAGGTCTTGAGGATATGTTTCCCATGCAAGAGAAACTGACAAAGGAATGTTTGAAGATAAAAGCAGGGCAGATAACCACATGTAACTGCCAAACCTCTATCTCAGTTCACTCGTCTGTACAATGGGGATAATATAACAAGAGAACTTAGAGTAGTGCCTCGCACATACAAAGTGTTATATTGTTAGCTGGTGTGTGTGCGCGCGCGCGTGCGCGTGCATGTCTATGCGCTTTTGAGTCGAGAGAGAGAGAGAGAGAGAAGTGGTGATTAAAAGACGGTTGAAATATGGTGGCCACCCAACTCCATGTTCCTCTATCTCTGCAAAAGTTTCATGAATTTTGGGAAGCAGTTTATGGGGCAGTGGAAGTGGGTCAGCTTTCCTGGATAGCAACTATATTGATATGTTCTTGAAATGGACGATCCTAATAGAAGCTTCCAGATGGCCCAATTCCCTGACTGGGGTAGAGGTCACAGCACCCCATGATGGTCCTATTTAGTGGTAGTGCCCTGGGAGTCATTCTTGAAGTCTTGCTCCTCCAGTTCTTCCAGTGATTTTGTAAGCACGTAATTCCTTGTGTTAAGTTCCTTTTTCAAAAGTACTTAACGATTTCTGTTTCTTACCACTGAACACTAACACAGAGTTGAAATAAAAAGGTCTGTTTGGGACACGTAAAGACGCTAACATCTTTCGACATCGGGTGTGCCTAAACACACATAGGAGTCTGAAATCTAGGCATAGGTCAAGGGTAAGTAGTTTAAATATATGAGTCACAAGCACATGAAGAACATTTTAAGCCGTGAGAATATATGAAATACCTTAGCTAGAGAGTGGGAACAGGTGCTGGCCTGAGACATGCCCGGGGCACCCCAGCACTTAAAATTCTGATAAAAGAAGTAGGAATGGGAAACCAAGATGAGAAGGAGTAACCCATGAGAAAAAGAAAAGAAAAAAAGCAAAACCTTAGAGTATGTATCTCAGAAACCCAATAAGGAAAATAACTCAAGGTGCACTGATGAACTGTGTCAAATCTGTTGAGAAACAGAGACAAGTTTACAAAAATGTCCCTGGGATTGGGAACGTAGACAAGAATGTTCCTGAAGGAGTGATGGAGGTGGTGGGTGGGGGAGAGGGGCAGGGCAAAGCCCATGGAGCAAGTGGAGGAGAGGGAGCCAAGGACGCAGGCACAATGTGTGTAAATAGACAAGCCTTCTGAGAAGTATGATGGAAAGGGGAGCAGTTAAATGCAGCAGTATTTAGAAGGAAGAACTGGGGTCCGGGGTGGGGAGGGGAAGTCACGTTAAAAGAGAAGAAACACTAGAGCATGTCTATTGCGCATGGACATGATCGAGCAGATAGGATGATATTAATATGCAGGAGAGAGGACACATAACTGTGGGGGCCAAGGTCTTGAGGGTACACAAGGCAAACAGGTGCAGAGCAGAAGGGGGACACCATCGACAAGAGGAAGGATGTTCTCTGCATTGCACCAAAAAGGAAAAGAGAGAACAGAGACACACAGAGAAGGTAGTGGGTTTGTTGGGGGGGAAGATAATTGCTTCTATTCCATCTAATTGCTTCTATTTTCCTAATGAAATAAAATGCAAGGTCATCTGTTGTGAATGAAAACAGAGAGGGGATATTGGAGGTCTGCAAAGCCAGGGAGGAGAGTTTATAATAAAGCATGAGAGAGGGAGGAAGGATGAACTGTGATAATGTGGTATCATTGTTGAAGAGCCTTGTTCAGTTGTGACTTATGCTCAAAGAGTTTCAGGTGAGTCCTCCATTCCATTCCCAGGTCACCACTGATCTGTTTAATGTCACCATATATTAGGTTGCATTTTCTAGAGATTGACGTCAATGGAAGCATATATCATGTACACCTTCTTGTCCCTAAATCTTTCGTATTTTTGATGCTACCGGAAATGGCATATTTTTCCTTTCAATTTCCGACCATTCATTGCTACTATTGAGAACAAAAATTGATACTTCTGTGCCAACCCTGTATCCTTCAACCTTGCTAAATCCATTCATTAGTTCTAGTAGCTTCTTTGTAGAAGCCTTTGGATTTCTTTTTTTTTTTTTTTAAAGATTTTATTTATTTGACAGAGAGAAACACAGCCAGAGAGGGGAACACAAGCAGGGGGAGTGAGAGAGGGAGAAGCAGGCTTCCCGCCGAGCAGGGAGCCCGATGTGGGACTCGATGCCAGGTCTCCCGGATCATGACCTGAGCCAAAGGCAGTCGCTTAACCAACTGAGCCACCCAGGCGCCCCTGGATTTCTTGTATAAATGAGCATGGAATCCATGAAAAAGAAGTTTTACTGCTTCTTTTCCAAAAAAAAATGTTGTTGTTGTTGTTTTTTTCAAGTGAGACCAGCCAGTAGGGTACGGTGCATCCTGCTCCCATATTCAGCGGCTCACGGGTAATTAGGGAATAGGGGTCTGGTTGGGTTTCACCAGGGTTAGGTTTTGAAAAGGTCTAGTGTGTGACCAAGAGGAAGGTGGAAAAGCTGGTTGGGGTTGAAGATCGAGTCTTCCGTGTGGATGTACAAGTCAGCAAGAATGATGAACTTGAGGGGGACAACTGAGTCTAAAAGAAAAGGTTCCCTCAGTACAATGTATACCCCTCCTATTCTGGGCTTCTAGAGGTTGGAAGGGCCCAGGGTATAGATCTCAGACACTCCGGGACTCGGCCCCCCTCCCTAATGTGTGCTCAGAGCTAGGGGATGGAGCCCCGACCAGGGCTGGCCCCCACGCCACGCCTTCTGCCCTGGAGGCCTTCGCTCTCAGACAGCCCAGCTGCAAGCTCTCCCTAACGGGAACTGCGTGGAAACCACGTCCTCTTTACTCTGCTCTTCAGGCAGTTCAAGTCCAGACCACCTTGTCACCAGCCCTGGCCACTCTTTCTGGCAAGATGGAGTAAGGGAGAGAAAAATCAATTTTATTTAGCGAAGTCACACAGTGAATGGGGTTATCCTGTCATGCACAAAGAATAAAAGAAGTAATAATTCCTGAATTTTAGGTATTTTTAGGTGGGATAGTGAGATCACACGTATGTACATGTTGAGGTATGGAGTGTGTGTGCATGTGTGTGTAAGTGTGTGTGTGTGTGTGTATACAAGCGAAAGGAGATAGGGGAAATTTGTCTTTGATACCCTACACCTGCCACTTATTTGATGTTTCCTCCCATTTTATTTAAGTCTCTTGTCCCAGGGCTACTCATGCCCCCATATTTTCTCTAGGCTAAAGAGGGCTGCCACTGTGAGCCCTGTTTCCACCCTGATTCACCAGTCCTCTTGTCTGCAACAGTGGATAAGAATGGGTTAATAGGATTAAAAACAACCCTACTGTTGTTTCAGCAAACCACTGAGTTTCCTAGGCAACCTAATGCCTGTATTTCTCCTGTTTCTTCCTGTCTCTAAAAGCCCCTATGGAGGGAATGGAGAAAATATTAACCTTGGCCAGCATTCAAGTCCCTGCTCTTCTCCTCCCCCTCCCCCCTGGACTCCCCCAGCCACCGACCTTGCCCTCCCACTTTGCAGAAAACATTGAGGCTGTCAGGTGTAAATTCCCTCAACCTTGAGGTCCTCACATCTCTCCCTCCCCTCTTAAAGGACAAGGCACATCCCTGTGCCTGTCCTTTTGATTTCAAGGTCTCCTATCTCACTTCCTGCCACAAGACTGGTGAATATCCCCCTTTCTGTATTTTCAGCCTCGGAGCATCGGCTGATTGGCCATGGGCGCTGCTGGCCTAAGACTTTAGGGAAAAATGAATCAAATCAAGAAATCTAACTTCCCCGTCTTCCATCCCGCTCTCTGTAGGCAAGCTTCTAAAGCTTATTGTTTTAGAGCTAGATCTCCCCGACCCTCACAGCCCAACTGCTCCTGAGGCAACACTAAAAGGACTCTGGCTTAGGCAACCTGGGGTTTGTTAATGGCCTTGGCCAATTTGCTCTCAGTCTGCCTCCTTGCTGACTCAGCAGCACTCAATACTGTGAACCTCTCCCCTCTTTGCTTAGGTCTGACCGCATCCTTCCAGTTGTTATTTTCAGTCTCTTGGGTGGGTTCTTTCTCTACCTATCCCTATGATGGTGATCTTCCCTGAGATTGGATCCTGGCCCTCTTTCTCGATCCACAACCTGCTAACCCCCAATAGATGCCAGGCAAGTAATATGAATACATAATGGGAGGATGATGGGTGTGTGGCAATGCACAAAGAAATATGCCTCCCCTCCTCATTTTTTTTTAAAGAAACAGTAAACCTTGGGGCGCCTGGGTGGCTCAGTAGTTAAGCACCTGCCTTTGGCTCAGGTCATGATCCCAGAGTCCTGGGATTGAGTCCCACATTGGGCTCCCTGCTCTGCTACTCCCCCTGCTTGTGTCCCCTCCCCCCGACAAATAAATAAATAAAATCTTTTTTAAAAAGAAAAAGGAAATAGCAACCCTCTTCTCTTCATTTTCAATTGAATCATGAGTACAAAAAACATTTGACTCTCTTCTTCACTCTTAATAAAAACAGGGCAACTCTGATAAAAGGACAACTGATATATGGTCTCAACGTGTAGGACAGGGGTGCAGCTACAGTAAGGGAGAGGGGAGACACGCTGCCAGTCAGCTCTGGCCAGTTATTTGACAAGGAGGGATCTAATGGCAGATCTTCTCATTATTCACGAGAAGTCGGAAATATGGTTTTATGTAAAAATCTTTTGGTGTTTATATTTAATAGTCGAAAATGTTTACGTTGAGCATTTTAAAAATTAACACAATATGAAGGTCAAATCAGCATGCATTCGAGACAGCTCTAATCATCAGGGCCAACAAGTTTCAACTTTGGTTTAGCACAGTTGCAATGAGCCTTGGCAAGACCTCTGCTCTATATTCGCTCCGGTGATCTGCTCACAGGGGGGTTTCTCCTCTCTTTATCTCTCCATTGCAGACCTCTGGCCTGAGCTCCAAACCCAAATATCCAACTGGACATATTACTGGGTATCTCCACCGAGATATTCCTTATGCCTGTGCTTTTTAAACATTAATGCTCATGTGACTCATGTGGGCGTCTTGTTAAAATTGGAGATTCTGATTCAGTAGTTCTGGGATACTGCCTGAGACAGGGCACTTTTTTTCTTTTTTCTTTTTTTTTTAATAAAGAATCATGGGGGAAAAGCCATTGATTTTTTTTTAGATTTTATTTATTTATTTGACAGAAAGAGAGATCACAAGTAGGCAGAGAGGCAGGCAGAGAGAGAGGAGGAAGCAGGCTTCCCACCAAGCTGAGAGCCCAACACGGTCCTCAATCCCAGGACCCTGAGATCATGACCTGAGCCGAAGGCAGAGGCTTTAACCCACTGAGCCACCCCGGCGCCCTCTTTCTTTTTTTTTTTTTTTTAAGATTTTATTTATTTATTTGAGAGAGAGAGAGCACAAGAAAGAGTGAGAAAGCATGAGCAGGGGGGTGCATGGGTGGGGAAGGGCAGAGGAAGGCGAAGTAGGCTCCCCACTTCCCCCCACCCCTATCCTGCTGAGCAGGGAGACTTGTGATGCAGGGCCTGATCCCAGGACTCCAGGATCATGACCTGAGCCAAAAGCAGACACTTAACCAACTGAGCCACCCAGGCGCCCCAAAGATGGGGCATTTCTTATAAGCTCCCAGCTGATGCCTACACTGCTGGTCCATGAATCACACTTTAAGACACAACCCTCATCTGAATGCGAGGTCCTTTCTGCAAGTTTGCTCTTTTCCCTGTATACCCCCTCTTGGTGGATGACACACCATCTACCCACTCACCCAAGCAAGGGCTTCGGGCAAAAATTTGCTGTAGAGGGAATGGGAGAAGTAGAGGAAGACTCCTAAGCCCTGTTCCGTCCAACTCCTTGGCCTCTGTCACATTCATCCTTGTCTGATTGTCCTGGTTAAGTGGTCCCTTGATCCTCAAGCTCTTTTGAAAACCAGTCGGTTCCTAAGATCACTCTGAAATTGCCTCAGTCAGATACATAAATCCTTTTTTGGTAACTTAAGGTAAAACATATCTTTTGAAAAATGCATATAGTCAATACTTTCCAAGTCCTAACATATAAGAGTGCATAAGGCGGGGGTCTCCCTGGGACAGTCGGAGGCTTACTTTTGCACCAACAATTGAGTAAATTTCTTTGACTCCTAAGTTTGCTTTTGGAGATGAGAACTCAACACAGAAAGCAAAGTCAGTTGTCAAATAGCTACTAATTCAGAGCAAAGCTGTATGACACAGCAAAACCCCATTTATTACACTTCATCTTCTGCAAACTTAAAAAATTTTAAAGAACTTCAGGCCCCAATGTAGACCATGAATCTACTATCAATTTTTTTTTAATTTCCATCTTCCCAGAAGAAGTGTGGTGTTTGGGGGCAGATAGGTCAACGTCAGAGATCAAGTCTGTTGCTACTGAATGCAGCCCAGTAACATAAAATCATTCTTGTAAACCAACACATGGCCAAGATTCTAAGACCATAGAATTAAAGGCTTTCTTTTGGATTCTGTCCCTTAATAGGAAGACCATGAAAAGGCTTCCAGCTCACTAGAGACCTTGAATAAAGCATGATGGGGGCGCCTGGCCGTCTTAGTCCCTGGAGCTAGCAACTCTTGATCTCTGGTTTGTGAGTTCGAGCCCCAGTGGAGCGTAGTGATTTCTTGAAAAAAAATTTAAAAACCTGGTAAAAGTGGACATTTTTGCAGACCCTGTATAAGGCCACGAAAATTCAGCAGGCCAAATGAGTGAATTACTGTGATGGGGCTCTCACCACTCACTGGTTTGAGGCCAGTTTTCCACCACCTCCTCCCCACGACATCATTGTCCTGCCAACATGCATCTCCTGCCTGGTCCCCAGATCGTCCACGGCCATACGACCTGCCCTCCTTAAAGCCTGCGTCCCCGTCCAAGCGAATGACCCGGTCACCCAGATGAGTTCCATGTCTGTACCTCATGGCATTTTCCAGACCTGCTCTTGAATGGGACTCCACAAAGCAGAACCCGCATCCGGGTCCATCACAGTTTTCTTTATGCTGCCACTTTGGCTCAAGAGTTCATAGAGGTTATCCTTCAGTGGTGTAGAAGGGAAGGTTTCCAGCACACAACGTGCAGATCTTCTTCAGTAATTTTTCCTGTTCTTCATGGTCACCACGGAAGGGTGGGTCCCGGTACAGGCTCAGCTCCACGTCGGAGTTGGGGTGCAGCGCGCCTTCCCAAGGCCTCCCGGCATCAGGTGCAGACAGATGGACGGGACACTGGCTCCTGGAACCACGAGGCGGCGGTGGCGGGAGCACCGTTGTCATTAATTATTATGTGCATTTCCTTCCTGTCTTGCCTGTGCATGTATGTTTCACATAGTGGGTTTCTATATTCAAATCAATTCAAGTCCACAAATATTTACAGAGCACCTGTTATGCGTCAGCCATGATTCTAAGTACAGGGGCTACGGCGAGAAGGAAATAAAATTTCTCTTCTTGTGTGGTTCATCTTCAAGTTGAAGGAGATAACCAAAAAAGTGAGTAAAGGATATTATGTATTAGGAAGAGTAAATGTGAAGGAGAAAAATAAAGCCAAGAAGGGGGATGGAGAGGCGGGGAAGGATGTTTCAAAATTTGAAAGCAGTAAAGGAACGATCCATGAGGATATTTGGGCAAGAACATTGCAGCAAAAGGAATCACAAGTACAGTCACTGCACTGTAAATGTGCCTGGTTGTTCCCAGGCCAGCAAGGGGATGACTGTGGCTGGAAATTGAGTGACTAGGGAAGGAATTGGGAAATGAGGTGCTAACATCTTAAAGGTAAGGATAGGGTGGGTGGTGTGAATCCTGTGGGACCCTGGAAGCTGCTATAAGGACTTTGGTCTTTTACTCTGAGTGAGATGGCGGAACATCTTTGAACACTTAGGTGGTTTCCAGTTTTTACTACCATTTATCATGTTTTGCGATTTTTCTTTTGTTTTTTTCTTTACTTTTTAAAAAAGATTTTATTTATTTATTTGAGAGAGAGAGAGAGAGTGAGAGAGAACATGAGCAGAGGGAAGAGGGAGAAGCAGACTCCCCGGCTGAGCAGGGAGCCCGACGCGGGGCTCAATTCCAGGACCCTGGGATCATGACCTGAGCTGAAGGTGGATGCCTAACCGACTGAGCCACCCAGGCACTCCTGTCACTTTCCTGTACACATTTGTTCACATCTTTGAGCACTTCCCTCAGAAAAAGTTCTAGAAGTTAAATTCCTTGGTTACCAGTTAAGAATAATTTGAGGCTTTTGCTGCAGATTGCCATAAGGGCTTTCTAGAAAGTCTACACTCACTTAAAATATAATTTAGTTCAACAATATTGAGTGCCTACTACTTTATTGAGGCAGACATGGTCTAGGGGATTGAAATACACCAGCGGACAAAATGAATCTTTCAATCTAACAATTTCACTCTTGCCAGCACTGTGTCAGAGTGCCTGACTTTGCCGTCTGCTTGCCAACACCAAGTATTACCATTCTTAAAAAGCTTCAAGAAACAAAAGGCAAAGGAGAATGCTCCCGTAATTGGAATGATGAAAAGTGGTTCACTGTTATTATGTTCTTTTGAATTTGATTACCAGCGAAGTTGAATCACTTCCCACACATTTTCTAGCTAATCAGCCAATTGTCCTATTTTTCTTTCAAAGCTTTCGAAAACCTTGGAAAATAATTTAAAGGAGGCAGGAAGTTTGGAAACATCAACAGATTTAATATATATCTTGGGAAATAGGTAGACCTCAGGTCAAGTACATAAGCTTTAGAAATTGATTTGAAGCGAAAGAGCACATATAATGCAACTCTCATGTTCTGGAGAGGGCTTTTTAGGCAGGAGCTCCCTTCTTATTTCCACGGAATTTGAGAACTCTGGACAAGACCTTGCCAGCGACTATAAGCCACAGTGAGGGGGGCCATGCTTCTATCAACAATCACAACATCTCAGTGTTACTTAAGAGCCCATCTTAATATCAAATATGCCTTGAGAGCATTTATATTCTCAAGCTGTATTTTTGCTTGAGGTTTTGAGTTGCACAACTTTTCTACCCTCCGTGTGAGGCAAGACTCCCCACAATCTATTATTCAGGGGAACACAGAGATATAGCAGGAAGGACACTGCACTGTGATAAATGAAAATTATAAACTTCCCAGCCATCCATAAAGGCATTTCTCCCACTTTTTATTAAGATAAAATACAGGGGTGTCTGGGTGGCTCAGTGGGTCAAGTGTCTGACTCTTGATTTCATCTCGGAGTTGTGGGACTGAGACCTACAACAGGCTCTAGGCTCAGTGGGGAGTCCACTTGAGATTCTCTCTCTCCCTCTACCTCTGCTCTCCACGCCCCCATTCTCTCAACTAAAAATAAAGATAAAATATAGCATGAGTGAAATAATATATAGCGTTGTGTAAGTTTAAGGTGTACAACGCACCGATTTATTTATATTGTAATACAATTGAGATTATAGCCCTAGCTAACACCT
The DNA here is from genome assembly GCA_004023965.1 of Spilogale gracilis. Classification (NCBI taxonomy): domain Eukaryota; kingdom Metazoa; phylum Chordata; class Mammalia; order Carnivora; family Mephitidae; genus Spilogale; species Spilogale gracilis. The sequence continues at coordinate 4,112 of PITA01011791.1, read as the reverse complement.
CTGTGTCATCACTTAATTTTAATTTCTTCTAGTGGTGAGCACAATGGCTAATCTCTTAGCAAGTTTAATGTTTAAGATACAGTTTTGTTGTCTATAATCGCTGTACATTAGTTCTTCAGGACATATTTATCTACTGGTTGCAAGTATGTAGCCTTAAGCAACATCTCTCCCCTTCCCCCAGCCCCAGCCCTCCTCATCACCATTTCAGTGGGTTTTTTGTTTTGTTTTGTTTTTGTTTTTTTGAGTTCAGTGTTTGTTTTTATTTTTTATTTTTGTTCAATATTGTATTTCTTTATTTGACAGAGAGAGAAAAAGAGAGAGAGGGAACACAAGCAGGGGGAGTTGGAGAGGGAGAAGCAGGCTTCCTGCCGAGCAAGGAACCTAATGTGGGGCTCCATCCCAGGACCCTGGGATCAAGACCGGAGCTGAAGGCAGACACTTAACCACTGAGCCACCCAGGCGCCCAGTGTCTTTAGATTCCACGTGTAAGAGATTTACAATATTGTCTTTCTGTGTCTGGCACTTTCCCCACTTTCAATAGTACTTATTTCTGAGGAGAGAGAATCAAGGCTGAAAAGAACAGCTTTGGTTTACCCTTTGTGTCTTTTCATAGTTTGAATTTTATGACCTTAAACAAATAGGACTTTAAAAATTTTCAACAAGGGTTTTGTGGGTGGGAACTAATGACTTATTCTTATTTTTTCACTTTGTATCTCTCCTTGTTAGGAAAAAAAACCCTGGTAAACCATTTATAATTTTTGAATTTCCCCAGTTTGGGAAACAAAATCTGTGTGTGTGGGTTACACGTCTAGAAGAATATAAACCGAACTGCTAATATGTGGGCTCCATTTAAAGATTGCCTGGGGAGCTGGGAGAGAGAGAATGAATTTCATTTTTTCTTTTATGCACTTACGTATTGTTTAAGTTTGTTTCAATGAACATGTATTACCATTCTACAGGTTTTTTTCACAAAAGTAATAATAAATTTTTTTTTTTTTTTTTTTTTACCTCCGGAGGCCAAAAGTGACATATGCTCATTGTGAAAAACGTGGAAAAGCACAAAGAAACTAACAATCACAGCAGTTCACATTTCTGCGTGTTTCCTTTTAGGCTTCCTTTTAATGCATTTTTTTTTTTTACATAGTTGAGTTTTCATATTGTATAGCTTTGTATCCTGTTTTTCTCTCTTAGTATTAAGACACAAGCATTTTCCCAGGTCATGCATGTCATAATAATATTTTGTGGTTTTGTCACATTCCAAGTGGATTAATTAGCAGTGTCTTAAAGTTTAACATTTAGGTTGCTTCCAGTTTTCTCATTAAAAGTGATTTCCTAGGATGCCTGTCTGGCTCAGTCAGTAAAGCATACAACTCTTGATCTCGAGGTTATGAGTTCGAACCCCACATTGGGCATAGCACTTACTACTATATAAAAAAAGAGAGAGAGAGTTTTTCTGATAGGCATCTTAGTAATGAAATCTCTGTTTGCATTTCTCAGTGTTTCCTTGGCATGGATTCCTAGAGGTCAAAGTACTGGACCAAGAGTAGATTTCTAGAAGTGGGATTAATGGATAGAAAGTGTTCTTATGAATGACAAAAGATTAAATCAATTTCTACTCCCAACAGCATACAAGAGTCTCATCATTCTTGTGCCAGCCTTGTAGATCATCCTTTTTTTCATTGTATCTTTCTGACAGGAAGGTGGTAGGTATCTCCATTTTTCATTGCCAGCAAGACTGAACATTTTTCTTCTTTTTTTTATGTTGTGGGCCAATACCATTTTATTTTTTATTTTTATTTTTAAAATTATAATGTATTATTTGTTTCAGGGGTGCAGGTGAGACTGAACACTTTTTATATGCTTATTCAGCATTGGTATCCGCACTTCCATGGACTACATATTTCCGTTTTTGTCATTTATTAACTAGCATCTTCTGGGTTTTCTTATCAATTAAAATGAGCTCTTACAAGGTATTAACCGTTTCTCTGTCACTAGACATAAACAAAAATATATTTGACAAGTTCGTTGGTTTTTAAAAATATCTTGGCCATAGACATTTTGGGGGGGCTTAGACTTTTGAAACAAAAACTAGAGTCTAACTAAGGCCTTGGGCCCTCAGTTTAAGCCTGTTTTCCCTTGATTACATGGAAGAGGTTTGACAAAAGATCTGTGAGGGCCATTTCAGCTAAGCCTAAATTTAGATCTGTGAAAAAAAAATGTGTGGGCCTGATTTAAGGATTATTCTGCTCATACGTACTTTTAAGTGATTTCAGAAGATGGGGTGGGGGCAGGGGTGGAAGCAGTTGGCGCCAGAAATTTTTAGAATCCTGAGGTAAGACGCCAGTTCTCTCAAATCTCTTGCGTGTTGAGAGGGGGAGTAAATTACGTGCAAGCGAGCAGAACTCTTGGTGGAAAAATACTGCTCTGGGCTGCAGATGTGTGCAGGGCTTGGTTTTAATTATTTTCCCCCTTCTCTCTATCCTTTCTTCCGCCCCCTTCCCCCACCCGCCCGTGACAGTGAAGAGGGCGGCCGGATTAGGATTCTAAAGGATAGAGAAGGCCCTTCCTCCGTAAGGCCAGTTCCCATGTAGACCGTTGGCCCATCAATAGCCAGTAGACCAAACTCCCGCCTTCATCTGGAATACCGCACAGGGTTACTGAGACTGCCAAGAGTAGCTCGACAGACTTCAAATAAAAGAACACTGCTAACAAAGAAACTTCGGTCACTATTCTGAGCCAAAAAAAGGGGGGGGGGGAGGCGCAACAACAGAGGGTTGCTTGCTGATGCGTTGGGACTGAGCAAAGATTTCCGAGAATGAATCCAATTTAATCCGGCAAGCAGATCCGTCTCCCCCAGATATTGGGAGGGGTCTCAGGCTGGGGGCCTGTGCGCTGACTTGAGCTACACGGAGTTATCCACGCCACAGCCTCTGGAGAAGAGGACTGGAGAAAGTCGTTAAGGAGAGTAAAAGGGTGTTCCCAAGGTGGAAATGAGTAGTCTGGGCCTCCAAGGTGGATTAAGCTTCCTTCCTGTCCCCGAGGAAAGCCTCGCGGTCCCGGGGGGAATGGGCGGGGAAAGGTGAGGCTTCAGAATGGAAGGCAAAGAAGCTGAAGCAAGAGAAATGGAGTCATGTGCGGCGCGCGTCAGGTGGGGCCGACCCGGGCTCCGCCAGAACTCCACGAAGCCGAGGCTCTCGGAGCGGGTCAGGGTGCAAAGGAGCCAGCGAGGGTGCGGAGGAGGGTTGCGCGCGGCGTCGCGCTCAGCTAGAAGCTGGAGCGGGGATGGCGTGACGCTGGGGCCGTGGCCTCGCAGGTAGGCCAGAAGCGGGGGCCGCTCCCGCCGCCGCAGGAGAGACGGGGTGAGGCGGGGAGCGGAGCGACAGTCCGAAGGCCAGGTGGCGGCCAGAGCGGAACCTGGCGCGGCGCCCCGGCGGCCGCTGGGGAGGCGGGGCCTATAGGCTCCACCCCTCCGCCCCGCCCCGCCCCGCCTCCTCCGCTGGCTAGTCCTTGTCGGCTGAGCCCCGCGCGCCACTAGCTCGTTGAGAGGGAGGAGAAAGCCGCCAGTTCCGGAGCCCTCCCTAGCTCGGCCCAACCTTTGCTCCAGAGATCATGGCTGCCGAGGATGTGGCGGCGACAGGCGCCGACCCGAGCGAGCTGGAGGGTGGCGGGCTGCTGCACGAGATTTTCACGTCGCCACTCAACCTGCTGCTGCTCGGCCTCTGCGTCTTCCTGCTGTACAAGATCGTGCGCGGGGACCAGCCGGCGGCCAGCAGCGACAGCGACGACGACGAACCGCCCCCGCTGCCCCGCCTTAAGCGGCGCGACTTCACCCCTGCCGAGCTGCGACGCTTCGACGGCGTCCAGGACCCGCGCATACTCATGGCCATCAACGGCAAGGTGTTCGACGTGACCAAAGGCCGCAAGTTCTACGGGCCGGGTAACGGCGGCCGCCCAGGGGACGCGGAGACAAAAGGGGCCCCGGCCCGGGGCTGGGTCCGGGGAGAGGCGAGGGGGAGAGGGGCGCCCCCGAGGGGAGGAATGGCGGCTCCCCGGCGGCAGCGGGCGAGGGGCGCTCTAGAAGGGCTGCGGCGGGTGGGGGACGCCGGCAGGGC
>PITA01011790.1:0-65009 GCA_004023965.1 Spilogale gracilis | reverse complement strand
TGAGCATGGAATGCTCTTCCATCTTTTTGTGTCTTCTTCAATTTCTTTCATGAGTGTTCTGTAGTTCCTCGAGTACAGATCCTTGACTTCTTTGGTTAGGTTTATTCCTAAGTATCTTATAGTTTTTGGTGCTATAGTAAATGGAATTGATTCTCTGATTTCCCTTTCTATTTTTTCGTTGTTAGTGTATAAGAATGCAGCTGATTTCTCTGCATTGATTTTGTATCCTGCAACATTACCGAATTGTTGTATGAGTTCTAGTAGTTTGGGGGTAGAGTCTTTTGGGAATAATAATTTTAAGAACAAATTTTCAGGGGCACCTGGGTGGCTCAGTTGGTTAGGCGACTGCCCTTGGCTCAGGTCATGATCTTGGAGACCCAGGATCGAGTCCCACGTTGGGCTCCCTGCTCGGCAGGAAGCCTGCTTTTCCCTCTCTCAGTCTCTCACTCTCCCTGCTTGTGTTCCCCCTCTGGCTGTGTTTCTCTCTGTCAAATAAATAAAATCTTTAAAAAAAAATAAAAACAAATTTTCAGCAGGAAAAAAATTGACCTAAATATTCCATTAAAAAATACATGCTGAGTTTGAGAGTAAAGAGCACGTTGCCCTCAAATAATAAGATAAAAGACTCATGACATGTTTAAAATATGTCTAAAGAGCTATCTCTTGATAAATGATATGCCTTAATGGCAAGATCTCTTATGCCAAAACTGAAAATCAAATTGTGGCAATGGATGTCTCATTGAATGTTACCTGAATGATAAAGGCTAGTAATACCTTATAATTTCACTGCAAACAATTTTTAACTTTTTATCATTTAGGAAAACAAGGTACTGCAGCCAACCATTGGCAATGTTATTCTTGCCAAGATTTTTATTTTTTTAAATCACTTAACAAATTTTCTATTATATTAAAATATCAGAAACTTACTGTAAAAAAATTCAGAATGAAATAAAGAACAAAAATTTGGATTCCCTCACCTCTCTATTTTCTGGGGGAGACTTTATTAACCTATTGGTGTATGCTCTCCTAGTAGTTGAATGTAGTAAACAGATAATATAAAAATATGTGAAAATATAATCTCTTTCTCATGAATTAGATAAGGACAAACCAGTCAGAATAACTATTTCTTCTCTGCCTGAGCTAGCTGTATTTACTGGAATGAAATTGGCTGATATTATTTGAAGACAGTTTCCCTAAACAGTTTTGACTATCACTATATTCCTCAAAGTTGTACTGTTTTCTCTAGTGTAGAGAGGTAATTCTGAAGTAATTTTGGATGATGCACATCACAGACACATCTGAGAAGACAAATTTTTTGATTGGTGCAAACTTTACTATACTCACAATTTCCACTTGAAGGATTTAGTAAATTCACATATGGACCACTAAATTCTTATTGAGATGTTTATGATTCTAAAATGAAGTAAATAATATGTATAAACAAATACAGTGATATTTGTCTGTAGAGAAAGAAACTCAAGCTGCCTAACAAGTAAGTGAAGATAGTTTAACCAAATTAGTTGTGCCACAAAAGTCAATATGAAGTTTCCAAAGAAAATTTGTAATGGCCTATCTTGATGTCAAATTTGTGAGCAGATAGACACAGCCTAGCCTTTGCCTCTGGGAAAATACATTCAAAACTCTTTGGAAGAGCTTCAAAATCTCAGAAAATGTACCCCTAACCATAATAAGTCACTTCACTCTTAATAATCTTTGAGTTTCTAGTTTCTAAGCTAGCCACTGATTAGACACAATTATATTACATACTCCTGCCAACACTAAGTAATCTACAAATACATGATCCAGAAGCTCATTGGCCAAGGTAAGACTTGGTCTCAGATACCCAGGTGTTCACTTGGCTGGAAATGCAAAAAGGCATTTCCTTCTCAGATTTCTTGCTTGCACCGTGTGTCTTGTCCTTCTTTTAATACCTCATCCTAATTTTTAAATTATTATTTTGAGTGATCTTATTCCTTGTTCTCTGTCGTTTTGCCCAAGATTCCTATTGTTCAGTATCTGTAGTCTTTTGATCCCATTGCTTTTGATTATTCACCTTGACCTACTTATCTGTACATCCCTCCATTAGCCACCACTCCAGTAACATTTGTCACCTGGACTTTGGTTTCTCCTGGTTTAGCCAGTTTCACACCTGTGCTGCTGTGCCTTCTTTGTTTTGCCATGGCTATCCTTGTCCTGTACCTATTTCCCTTTTTAATGCTTGCTGACAGCTATTAATAATACTGTCATCCATAGTTTATGGCCATCTGCTCTCACACACCCAATATAAAATGTTAGAATAGGCATTAGGTAACAGGTAGAGATTCCATTCATAAAGGTGGAAACAGTTGGTATAGCAGTCACTGATCTGTAGTATATTTTGTTGCCGCCGGGACCAGCCTCGGCAGAGAGGTGGGTCCTGAACCACGGGATGTCTGGCGGGCGAAATAATGACAGGGACACGGAGATCTGATGCAAGCTGACAGACCCGAGGTCAGTCAGGAGAGACCTATGAAGCAGGCTCAGGCTCACACATTGGCTCTCTAGCTCTGGCTTTGGTCCTCTTGCTCTACTTCTCTCTCTTCTTCTGTCTCTCTTGCTCTCTGTCTGCTTCTCTTTCTGCTGCTTTCTTTACTTCTCTGTTTCTGTCTCTCTTTTCTTCTTGCTTCTCTCCTCGCTTTGCTTCTGTCTGTCTTTTCAGGCTCTCTCACCCTCTCCTCACAGGCTCTCTCTCTGCCTTTTTCTCTGGCTCTGCCTTTGTCTCAGTCTCTCTTGACTGACAAGGTCCCCAGTCTTTTATTATTCAAAAGTGAGGAAGTTGGGTGGTGCAGTTAAATCTTTAACTGCTTTTGCACCCGCTCTAGAGACAGGATTAGTATAGTTAGTGCAGGGTACAGAGTGGTTGCTTAAACTCACAGAAGTTGAGACCATTGAGGCAGAGGGATCAAGGAATACAGATAAGAGATACAGAGATATTATCACCAGGAGGAGGATTAAATGGAACTATATGTCTTGGATAAGCACACAGAGGACATATTGCCCCGGCCCACACGGTACATGGCTTTCTGGATTCTAGGCGGGGAAAGCACAGAGGGGCTTTCATTCACATTCATAGGTACCTCCACCAAGGTTTCTGGTGGCTTGGGAGGGGTGGGTCACTCACCATCCCCAACAATATTGGAAATATGGCTGGTCATATATTGTCAGTTTTTAAATTAGGAATCAGTATTTTTCCCCCGAGACGTATTCTCTGTGGATTTGCTTTGTCCTCAGAATATTGATTCTATCTTGTGATTAATCCTTCTATTCCATGTGAAATAGCCCATGGTGCAACTGAAGAAATGCTCAGTCAGTCTGCTTCCTGCTCAGCGGCTTCTCTTTTTTCTTGTACTATGTCCATTTCAGTCCAAGCTGAGATAATTCCTTTAAACACTTTATGAGCTTCCAGTGCACCAGTTAAAATCTACTCCATTAAATTATGGAAACAATCTCATATTTCTTTCTTTTTTTTTTTTTAAGATTTTATTTATTTATTTGACAGAGAGACACAGCAAGAAAGGGAACACAAGCAGAGGGAATGGGAGAGGGAGAAGCAGGTTTCCCATGGAGCAGGGAGCCTGACATGGGGCTCAATCACAGGACCCCAGGATCATGACCTGAACCAAAGGCAGCCGCTTAACGACTGAATCACCCAGGTGCCCCCAATCCCATATTTCTTCCAGGCAAGCCCTTCTCTACTTTGAGTCCTCTATGAGACTGTGTGAGAAGCCTTATTATTTAACAGAGGTGATTACAAAGCATGCCCTAAACTTACAGGGCCCTTTGTTGTTGGATGATGTCTCTGAGGCACCACCTGAAATAATTCTAAAGGTTTAAAAATTTTAGTCACAATCACATTTTTTCCAGATTTGACATGTATCTTAAGACCTTTTGACCTTGAGAATATTCCAATGGAAAATATTGGAAATAGTTTTATTTTTGAGGACATCAAGCCTTGGTTCCTTTAGAATTTCCTTTACAAAATTTTGAAAATGGAAAAATTTCTTCTTTTTCTTTTCTTGCTCTATCCATGCCTTATAATATATTGCTAAAAGAAACCAGTTTTTTGTTGTTGTTTATTTGTTTTTTGTTTGTTTGTTTGTTTTACATTCTGCCTGGAAATGTCCTTGGTTAGATTTATCAGTTTATGAGGCACATTTTCTCTTTTTCATGTTACTCCAGACAACAGTTTTGATAAACTTTACCAATGAGAACAATGATATTCTTTCCTCCAGCTACCAATAAGTTTCCTCAATTACCTTTAAGCTCTCATTGACAATTTCTCCATGGCCTTTAGGCTTCTGAGATCAGATTACTCAAGGTCCCTCCAGCTTTTTTGCTCACCATCCAGTCCCCAGGCCCCAAATCAATGCATATGTTTTGGGGGTGTTGTTGCTATTTTCAGCAGTATCCACTTTCAGCTAAAAATTCTGTTACCAGTGCTCTGTAACAAATTACCCCTCAAATTTAATACCTGAATATATTTTTGTTTTTCTCATGGTTTCATGGACTAGTAATTCAGAAAGGGCTTAGAAGGGCAATGCTTGCTTGGGGTATCTTATGCAGTTGGGATGTTGTTGTCTGAAAGCTCAGTTGGGCTGAATGCCTAAGAGGTCCAAAGCACATGGCTGGCGGTCAGTGTCACTGTTCACTAGGAGCTCTCAGCTGGGGCTTTTAAGTGAATGCCTACCTGTGGCCTTTTCAACACAGTAGTTTCAAAATAGTCAGACTTCTTTCATGGTGTCTGGCTCCTTCCATAGAGTGTCTCAAGAGGACTAGACAGAAACTCTATGGCCTTTTCTAACTTACTCTTAGAATCACATCACTTATACCTTATTCTATTGGCAGAAGCCATATAGAAGTCATACGTTTTTCTGGTTTCAAGGGAATGAGACATGGACCCCTACCTTTGGATGAGAGAAGTATCAAGGAATTTGGGATCATGTGTTAGAGCTACCATACTAGAATAAACATATTGACAAATTTCCTTGACAATCTATTTATCTACTAATTAGACTGCAGAGAAAACCGCTCACTTGAACAATGTCCTTCATGCCAGCTTGATTAAATTCTTTCTGTAGCTGGTCCACATGTGGTCACTATAGCTGTCTGTCTTTTCTTCTAACCACAGGACTGCTGAAAAAGCTGGCTGTAAAATATAAGACTCAGCATCTTGGCAAAAGAAAACAGGGCTCTCAACAAGGCATATCTGGTGACAAAAACAATTTTCAGAACTTTATCTTGTGATTTAGGTATGTGGTTTACTCAATAGTTTTTTTCTTAGTTTATTGAATAACTGCAAGGGGGCATACCTAGACTCTGCTACATTTTTTTTTTTTTTTTTAGACTCTGCTACCTTTTAAAGGTAGTAATGATGGGGTTCCGGGGTTCTATTTGTGTTGTACAAGAACAAGTGGTTAAATCAGAAGAAAGCAGGTTTAGGTTTTCCTTGCTGGAAATTATGGAATTCTATCAGAAATAGCCATCAGTGTAGCATATCAAAATTGTCTTTAAATAGGGAGGTGACACTTGAGGAGCTTACAGAAGAACTGTGACCTGAATGAGAAAGATTTTGCAATTTTGCAACAACTTTCCTGGGCTTTCTCATTATGGTAGTTGGCATGACTGTTGCTTAGATTGGCAAAGCACCTTCACATAAGAGTTGAATTGCAGAACATTGAGAGTATTAAATTATTAAGTTAATGTGGTATCAGAAAGGAATTTGGAGTGCTGAAAATTATTTCACTGAAAATAAAGATAAAAAGAAATGAGTCCCCTCATCATTAATCCTCTCATCCTCTTATCTCTCTCCAGGTCAGTCTTGTCCTTTCTTGTTGGTCTGGTGACTTCTGCCTGCTGGCCCTCCTCCCATTTATCTTCACTGAAATATTAGGTCTTTCAATTCTTCCCCACATTGTTAAATGTTCTATAGGGTGCTCCTGTCACCACAACTTAAATGAAACACTAATTTGCTCTGATGACACTCCATTCCTCAAATTCATCAGGAGGAGAGTCTGCACATTTCCTTCTCCTCTAATTCTGGGGTTAGATTTCTCCTCGCTCTCTATGATATCAGCATAAATATTTAATTCCTTCTTCTTGAAACTCTGTTGTCTTGGTTCGTGATGCATTATTCTCTCTCATTATACCCTTTCTTTCTCTCTCTCTCTCTTTCTTTCTTTTTCTTTTCTCTTTTTCTTTTAAAGATTTACTTATTGGGGGCACCTGGGTGGCTCAGTTGGTTAAGCGACTGCCTTCGGCTCAGGTCATGATCCTGGAGACCCGGGATCGAGTCCCACATCAGGCTCTCTGCTCGGCGGGAAGCCTGCTTCTCCCTCTCTCACTCCCCCTGCTTGTGTTCCCTCTCTGGCTGTGTTTCTCTCTGTCAAATAAATAAAAAATCTTAAAAAAAATTTATTTATTTATTTGAGGGAGGTGGTGGTGAGGCAGAGGGAGAAAATCCTCAAGTAGACTCCTGATGAGTGGAACCAGACTCAGAGCTTGATCTCATGAACCATGGGATCCTGACCTGAGCTAAAACTGAGACTGATTGATACACCCATTATACATTTTCTTTACAAACTTTCTGCTTGGTTCCTTCTCTTTGCCCTACCCTCTTGAGGGTTGGTATTCTTCTGAATTTTTCCTCCCCAAACAACATCCATCTTCTCTAACTTTTTCCATCTCTTCTCTGTCTCACACCCCATTCCCTAATACACTTACTCCTTTTCTGTAGTTTTTATTTTCGTTTAATGGTATATCCATCCATTTGGCCACCAACCTGAAAACCCCAGGGTCAACTGTCACGTCAAATCCATGACCACATATAATATATGCTACTTCTAAAAGATTTCTTAAGTCAAACTTCATTAGTCAATAACTGCCATTGTCTTAGTTCAGACATCATCCTCTCTAATCTGGTCTTTGAATTCTCTTACTTGATTTCATGTTCTTCAGGCTCTTACACAACCAACCCATTATCCTTATTGAAGCCATAATGATTTTTGTAGTACACAAGTAGAATCATTTAGCTTTCTTTTTTCAAAAAGTCCCTGTCAGTTCTTAGATTTCTGCAGGACTAAATCCATTAAACCAGCCTAGTTTTCCAGTTTCATATCCTGCTTTCTCTTCCTTGTTTAATGGGATAGCTTTCCACTTGTTTAAAGTAGAGAATGACACGTTTTCTCATCCTGCCTGTGTGGACTGTGAACTGTGTATTCCCAGTATCTGGAGAATTTTTCATCTTCTTTCTTTTTTTTTTTTTTTTTAAGATTTTATTCATTTATTTGAGAGAAGAAGAGATTGAGAGAAAGAGGGAGCATGAGCAGTAGGAGAGGAAGAGAGAGTGGGAGAAAAACAGACTCCCTGCACAGTGAGGAGCCTGGTGTGGGGCTCAACCCAGAACCCTGAGACCATGACCTGACTTGAAGTGAGACACTTAACTGACTGAGTCATTCAGGCACCCCCAATCTTCCTTCCTTTGAGGAGCAATCCTTTTTGGGACATGGTTGGAAATTCCTTTGTGAATTTTTTGCTTTGTTTTTTGTTTGTTTCTTTTTGTTTTTTACTATAGCACCTAAGGAACAGAATCAAATAAACAATATTTATTGATTGTTAGTCATTGACCAAAGGGTTTTTCCAAGTATTTAAAAATTATTTCATTCAATCCTCACAACAGTTATTGCAGTAATTACTATTACTCCTTTACAGACAAAATAAAGGAGATAGATACAGTAAGCCCCTTGGTAAATGTTTATTGAAGGAATAAGAATGGAAAACTATTTCATGGAGCATGAGCTACAAAGAGGCCAAAAAGTGTGTAACAGAAGTTCTCAGAACAATGGGAGTTATTGCAACATGAAATAGGAATTTGGAGTAGAGGCAGAGGAGAGGATATTTTCTTTTTTTCCCAAAAGGAAAAGCAATACTTTGGCTCTAGGTAATAACACTTTAATGTTGCTATCCATGGGAATATATGGACATAAGGATTAGAAAAGGATTACTCTCTGTATGTAATAATGTATGGAATGCACCATCTGCTAATGTACCGAGTGAGAACTAGATAAAAATGAATATAATAATGTTTTATATTTTATAAGCTGTCACTGTTTTCAATGTTTTATAATTTTCCAAGCTGGCATTATTTCTCAAAATGTTAAAAAAACAAGATCTTATAATTTTAGTTTTTGTGTCTTTAGTCTGTCTTATCACATTCACAACTCAGTCAAACTTTCAAAGCCTTTAAGTAGGAATATGTATTTTAATATGTTTTGGGAAATTAAAAACTTAAAAGAATTTTAAAGATCTTTTAAAGTTTTTTGATAGATATGAGTTAATGTTTATATAACTAATATTTGAGATTCATGTAACTTTGCCTCGTATTAAATTTTAACATTTCTAAAGTGCCAAGTTGATCAGCATTTTAAAATATTAGACTATGAAAGTATTAAAACATAGAGGAATATTTTTTAAGAGGAAGAAATGTAAAATAAACTTGAAGACAAAGCAGTGGTATTTGTCATATAAGACCAATTCCATATACCTCTAGAATAAGTCAGGAATTCCTGGAATTTTAGAATGAGGTTTGGAGAACATTTCAATACCAACCCTTAATTGTAAAGCAAGCAAGTGAGGCAGAATTAACTACAGCTAATTTAGTTAGAATTAACTAAACCAGAATTAGAACCAGTGACTCCCACTCAACACATTTCCCAATCCATGATTTTTCTTTCTTTTCACTATTGTCCATAAAATAAAATGAGTGCTTTATTATCAGTGGAGGGACAAACTATCTGGCTGATGGCATTGGAACATTGATAGACAGTTTTTTTCCTTTTTTTTTTCTGTTAAGGAAGGAGGGGTTCACTTAAATTGTCTATTACCTTCCCTAGAATAGGTCCCACAAGGCCCAACAGCAGAGTTAGAGGCATAAAATATGATAAATATCCTGAAAATACAGTGTGAGACTCTAACATGAGGAGTTACAAGAAACATAACTTAGAGCAATTAGGAAGGATGTGCTTATCTTAGGTTTTCCCAGATTATATATAACCTCGCATTTTAGTGTAAAACTGCCAAAGTTAGTAATAGTTTAGTTTATTTTGGGGGGAAGGGAGGAAAGACATTCAGACAAGTCAATTAAGGAAGAAATTCTTGCTTAAGAATGATCTTTATGGCTTGTGATTATAAACTTTCATATTCCCTATGTATTAAATAAAAATTATTATTTGTGTGTTATTCACTCCTTTTCATGCTCCAGTCTTGAGTTTTACTCCAAAGGGTAGAAGGATCTGCTTTAACTCAGAAAGTTTTTGAAGATTTCCAGAACCAGGGTCCTTGCATTTCTCCTGCTAGTACTTATCCAAAGCTGAGGTATCCAGCTCAAGGCTTTTTGAGAGAAAGCCCCTTGATTGCCCTGCATTTGGCCAGCTTCCAGCTTTGCTGCATGATGATTAAGTGTGCTTTTACCCCAAAAAATTCAGAAAAGCTTAAATTATTCTTGAAAAATAGAAAGTGTTATCAGACTTTTTACACAATGTAAAGCTCAGATAATGTCCAGCTTTTCCTACCTCTGGACAGATGCCTGAAAGCAACCAATCACCAACTGCATGGAAAAGATACAGATCTAACGCCCACAAGTGCAGGGTGCATTACTGATGCCTCTGTCAGGTACCCCTGCACTCCTTTATCTAGTGTCATTTCCTGCCCTCTCCTCTGTCTTTTCCAAATATCCCGATATTTATTTGAATTTTCATTAAGCCAAATCTGGGGTCTTCTTCTTTCCTTATTGATCGTAGGAAGCTCGGTGCATTTGGTTTTGTCCTTTTTTGCTTCATTCAAACCAGTACGGAGACTGATAAGCACCAGGAAAAATTGCTACAGTGAAAGAATGAACTGAAGTTCAGATGCAAAGTAGAGGATGGGGAAAGAGAGATTCTTTCAAATTGGGAGATGATACAACTAGATTTTTGCACTGCTTTGTGAGATTATTTTAGAGAGTAAATTATAATTGTTATCTATTATACTACTTATAATAGGATGTCCCATATTTTAGGTATTTTCTTATGGTAGAAAAACTAAAAACCAATTTCTATCTTTCTCCTGTCTTCTAAACTAGATTATTTTCTGGTAGCTTTCTTAACTCTCTTACCCTCAACTTTGCCCAACCTTCACATGCAAGCGTTTTTCTTTACCAGACATTTTGAACATTTGTTCAAATCAGACATTTGTTCTGAAAGGACACTCAGTTTCTTGGCTTCCATTGAGCTACATGGTCAGGTGCAAGCAGGCAAAACACCTTGGCATCCCCACCCTGATTTTTTTCAGAACCTGCTGGATCAACACTGACTAAACCTGAGCTGTCCTACTGGTTTGCTCTTGGAGCTGGTCACTGATCCTCTTTTGATTCTTCCAGTTATGTACTGATCTCTTATTTCCCTTCAGTAGTGGACCAGAGTCAGGAAGATTTGTGTAGTCATTCATTTACTGGTCTAACACATGCCAGCTACTAAGGGATATAAAATGAATGAGATAGATGTGGTCCTGCTCTTTGGAACTAGTCAATTTGAGAATACAGATACGTAAACAGGTGATCTCTAAATGCTGGGGGAAGGGAAGAACAATGTATTAGGTAGTCTTTGAGAGAGGATGCTTAATCCAGCTGGGAAAATCAGGGAAGGCTTCCGAGAATCAGTGGAGGGTAAGTCAGGACCTACAGGGTGTGTTGAAGTTAGCCAAGTGTGACCTGGAGAAAATGATTCAGTAGAGCCAATGGCATGAGTAAGAGTCTGGAGAAGACAATGCCTGTGTACCTCAAGAGGGGAAATTGACTTGGCAGTAGTGGATTGCAGAGTATGTGTGTTTGTGGGAGTGGTGGAGCTGGGAGAGGGGGTGGGTATGCTGGATGAGGAACAGTGAGTAGCTGGGCTTTGTGAATCAGGAGAACTAGTCTGCACTTTCCCTTAAGGGTACTGGAAAGCCCCTGGAGAGGGACATGATTGGATCTGTGTTTTCACGAAGGTTGCACCGGTTAAGGAGGATGAATGGGCTGGAGGGCCCAGTTAGGAGGCTGGGCGCTAGCTGGGCAAGAGGATGCGGAGACCTGTCTGAGTTCAGTAGCACTGAGGCTGCAGGGAAGTGAACAAACAGGAGAGGGGTTTAGGAAGCAGAACCGAAGGATTGATGGCCCTGAAGTATAGGGAATGAGAGAATGGAAGGGGGTTTCTGGGTTGAACAACTGAATGAATTATGATGCCTTTTTTTGAGGTAGAAAAGGAGAAGCATTTGGTTCTCCTGATTCTTGATGATCAGCCTTAATTCTTAACCATTCTTTCTTTGTCCCCCATTCTCTTCCTAACTGGTTTTGTCTTTCCCCCATTGCCCTATTTTCTTACAGGTGGTGGCCAAGCTTACCTGAAGTACTTCCTTGCTTTGTTCCATTTTAGAGGTGCTTAGTTTTTCTCCCATGGAAAACCTAACATCATCATTTCATGCATTTGTACCTACTTCTCTGTCAGATATGTTCCCCACCCTTATTTGTCAGGTCAGATTTGCCAGGCGGTTAGGCCCAGATCAGCCCAGACCTCCTCTGCAAATCTAGTCCCAGCTTTAACGGCTAAATTGTGTGGTTCCACCCCACTTCTACATTTGCTCATATCTCCAGAATAAGACTCTTCACCTTCCCAGCATCCCATCATCGCACGTGGGTTTATGATTATCTCCCCAAAGGCAGATCATTGTCATTTTCATATCTATTATCATCATCAAAGGAGGGACTTGCAAACTTTGGATGTTCAGTAAAAGCTGGATGATGGAGTATGAATGAATTGTCCATATGCTTTTATTTACAGATTGTTTCCATCCTGTCCATTGAAAGGTCCATTGTCTTCCAAACTTTCTCAGTTAATCCTATTTATGAGCTAGTTTGCCAATACACTCCTGAGTCTTTCTTGTAATCATTGTCCTCTGATAAGAATAATGAGGCTGATTGCATGGCACTCTTGAGTTTGTTTGAAACACTGTTTCTTTTTTCTTTTTCTTTTAAGATTTCACTTATTTATTTGAGAGAGAGAGAGAGAGAGAGAACACAAGCAGGGGGAGGATCAGAAGCAGAGGGAGAAGCAGACTCCCTGCTCAGGGAGTCCAGTCTGGGGCTCTATCCCAGGACCCCAGATCATGATGTGAGCCGAAGGCAATCGTCTAACTGACTGAGCTATTCACATGCCCGAAACACTAAGTTTCCTAAGACCAGACTAGTGTTGTGTTGTGTCTGCATGATTTTGACCATAGTTCTCTAATACATCACCACATGCTTCAGAAACATGGGGTTAGTTGTGACGTCTTAGAAGAATTATTTAATCTTTTCTAAGTCTTGGTTTCCTCAGATAGAAAATGATAACAATCCTTATCCCATTAGTTTGCTGCAAGAATTAATTGAACCAAAGCATATAGAGCCCTTAGCACAGTATGTAGAGTTGTAAAAATGCTCAATAAATGTCACCTAGTCTTAATCTCTGCTCTCTTCATAACTGTTTAAACTCTGTACATTTTTACAGCTTCCGATTATTTTAAAACATAAAACAATCACCAGAGATTGGTGATTGTGTGTATGTATATATGTGTGCATGCAATGATATGTGCATTTAACACTTATTGATGAATCAATTTTTAAAGAAAACAGTGCATATTAAGTACACTATATTGGTCAGGAAAGCTCTCATGGTCTGTACATTTGCCTTTAGCAATAACTTTATGAAATCTCTATGCCAATTTTTTCTTATATGTTTTCCTTGCTCTAGTGGAAACCATATCTTTTATTTCTTTGGTCCTGTATAGTGCCAAGTACACTGCTTTTGTGCTTATTAGGCATTCCCTAAACATCTGAACAACAAAGGCCTTGCCCCTTTGACCTGAAAATATGGGGGAAACTGTTCAATCTCTCTAGTTGTGTCTACAAAGAGCCATGAGCTTCTGGAGGGAGAGAAAAAGAGGTCAAGAATGATTATTTCCCATCAGTGTGGAAAACATTGAGTAAGAATCCTCTAGGCTGTTTCTCTGAAGTAGGAGGGGATTCTTTGCTCTCTCCAGTGCTCTATGTGGTGGTAATCAAAGTGAATTCTTGGGAAACGAAGACAAAATGACAGCTGAATCAAGTTTCCTGAACTAACCTATATGGTTGCAGGATTCACAATCTGGGTTCAGAAATCATGAAGTACTTTGGAGAGCCATATGGTAGAAGCTTGGGTGCCTCAGATAGTTAAGCACCTGCCTTTGGCTCAGGTCATGATTTCAGAGTCATGGGATTGAGGCCCATGTTGGGCTCCCTGCTCAGTGGGGAGTCTGCTTCTCCCTCTATCCTTCCCCCCTTCTCATGATCTCTCTCTCTCTCCTTCAGATGAATAAGTAAATAAAATCTTTAAAAAATCCAAAGAGCCATGTTAGGTACCGGTACAGGTACAGGGTTGTGTTTCCTAGTTTTGCCATCTGCAGGCTCTGAGGAGTATCCATTCTCAAAGAGTAAAGTAAATTTCCTCCTTCCCTTTCCCCTTCCCTCGCTCTATTTCTCCCTTCCTTCCTTTCTTTTTTCTCTCTGGGAATGTTTTTACTGGTATTTTAAAAATGATTCATGCTTATTACAAAAATTCAAGCAGTGTAGTAAAAGTATACTTCATCTCTTTTAGATTACTTTCCTGATTTTCATTAGGATCATCACCTTTTAGGACGAGGATGTGAGGTCTTATTTTTGTGGCTCCTGCATGTAGTATAATGAGAGCACCTCTAACACACAGGGTGATTCTGACTGGTTTCAGAGTCTTCTCCCTGCCACGGGGTTACCTGTGCTGGATGTTCAGTGTACCTAGCTGAGATCTTCATGGTAAGGTTTTGTTATTTCAAGATCTTTCCCTCCCTTAATTGGGAGAAATTTACCTAGATGTGAGATGATGGAGTCACAACATTTAATACCCTGGACTAACCCCACTGGTCTCACCTTTTCTCCCTCTCTGCTCCATGTGTGTCTGCTGTGCCGACCTGCTGGGAAGGAGCATAAGCCTTTATTCCAGATTACATGCACAGATGTGGTCCCTCAATGGAATCTTAAGCCATCTTGAAAAAGTTACTTCTAGGAAAAAACACCGAGTTGTATGTACCTGCACACATTCTGCTCCCCTTTTCTTTTAAAATAGACATACCTATTCTAAAGGAACAGCTCACTTAAGTTTAATTGCACAAGATAGCCATGGGAATGTTAGAATTTGGATCTCAAAGTATTGTTCATCTTTTCTTGGTATGGATTATGTCTTATTAAGTGTTATCAAATAGACATTCCAGGGAAGCTTTGAGTTTTTCATTACATTCGGTTTATATATATGATGTTCAACTGGCAGAAGGAGAAACGTACCACAGCAGTGCACACAAGAAGCAAACAGTAAATATTGTTGTTGGATATTGGAGGCAGGCCAGCCCTGAGCTCTCCAGGAACTGTGTGACTTGGTGAGCCTGCTCCCTTACAGACTCCTTTAATATCAGACAATTTCAAGATCAGGAATGTCTTTGAAGTTTTTAGTAACCCGCATGGTTTACTTTGCAGAGAAGGCAGTATCACTGGGCACGCACACTGTCCAGGGAAAGTTACTTGCGCCTTCAGGGGAAGGCCTTGCTGCTCCACAGGAGCAAATGTGATCTGAGAGGCAGCAAAGCTCTGCAAATGCTAATCCTTTTTTTTCTTTTTTAAAGATTTATTTATTTATTGGAGAGAGTGAGAGAGTGCACAAGCAGGAGGGGCAGAGGGAGAAGGAAAGAGGATCTCAAGCAGTTTCTGCACTGGACACAGAACCCCATGTGGGGCTTGATCTCAGGAACCTGTGATCACAACCTAAGCTGAAATCACGAATGGGTTGCTTTCAACTGACTGCACCACCCAGACACCCCTAGTTTCTTTATCTTTAAAGATTAGATTAGAATGTGTGCACTTCTGGGGAAAGTTATGGTAACCATTATGTTTTACTGGTATTATTATTGTTATCATTTCATTGCACCTAATGAGCAATGGTATTAAATCCTATGGTGCCCCAAGTCAGGCAAGCATGTTTTCAAAAACCATTAACTGTAAACAATAATCTTTTAATTGCTTTTTATTTTCTGTTAAAAACCTGCATCAGTGAATGATGTTTTTTAAATGATTCACCCATCTCACAGATTTTTTTTAAAGGGAGTTTTTGAAATTTCCCCAGGGTTTGTACAGAAAATCAGTGGTAGATTAAAGTTGGAAACACAGGAATTTTTCCTTTCCTTCACCCCCTGTTTAACCAATCGGAGACAGGTCGTCTCCAGACTATATTCTTTTTAATGGCTATAAAGTGAATGAACTCAAAGAACAGTCTAGTATCCTGCTGAGATTGATATGAAAAAAGGCAGGGGAAGAATAGATTCCTCATTAATGGATTTATATCCCAGTGATAGGGTTAGAGGGTGGAAAGGTCATTGTGGAAAGTAAAGTGAAATATAGAGCTTGCAGAAAAATTATCTTGTTATCTGACTTAGAGACAAGAAGCTGCACGTTATCCTCTGTTCGTTTATTTTTTCTCCTAGTTTTCCTTTTATTTTTAGATAAATGTGAGTCAGACACATGAGACAAGAGTAATTTTTAGAAACTCTCTTCCTTTGCAAGCTTTTGAGAGCAGAGTTTTGCTCATTTTATATGGTCTGATTGGAAATACTCTTTAATTATAAAAGGACAACATCTGAAAGCAAGGCTTTAAATCAGAATTTCTGAACAAGGTGGCAAAACAACTAGAATACATTATTAAAAGTAGAGTATATGAAGCCATAGTTGGTCACAATTTAAAACTTTATTTGAAAATTGAAATTGAAGTGCTCCAGAGATAACTGGAAAAAAAGAACAACAATGTACCTCTGAGAGCACTTCTTACTTTAACGAAGAGAATGGGATTAGAAGGTCACTATTTTCATCACTCCAGGCTTGATCACAGGTCCTCTACATATAAATAACTTCATTTAATTTTCAACAGTTACTTGGCCAGCGTTGTTTTATTAAAAAAAAAATGTATATAGATGAGAAACTTCAGGCCCTAAGAGTCTATGTTGAGTACAGACTCAATTACAGAGTGGCAGTGGCCAGGATTCCAGTGGCTTAGTCTGGCTCCAACTCTGCTCTTACCTGATCTGGAAGTTCTTCTGTGGTGTCTGCTTATTCTAGCATTGGGGATGGAGATGAGTAAAGTGTCATGTGTCCCAGAGACTTCATGGCAAGGCACACACAAATAGTAAGATACAACCTGTGACTCATTTATGCCCAAATAGAAAGATGGCACTGAAGCAGCACAGGGTTGGGAATGATTAGTTCTGCTAATCCAGGGATGCTCCAAGAATGGAGCAGGTCAGCCAAGATTTTATGGAGAAGAAAAAAAAAAAGCCAATTGAGTGAAGTCTTCCAATTGGACAAGGCACAAGATTTTGAGACGGGGGGGAAAATCTGCACAAAATAGCTTAAAGTAATGGCATAGAAGATGTATTTGTAGGATTGCCAGATACAATATGGGGCACCCAGTTAAATTTGAATTTCAGAGAAATATCTAATTATGTGTTAGCATAAATATATCTTATGCAATACTTAGAACATACTTATAGTAACACATTTTTTTTGGTTGTTGTTTTTCTGAAATTCCAATTCACTGGGGATTCTTTATGCTTGTTTTGTTAATTTGGCCCTGGTATGTCTTTGGGCTCTTTGGAGTGTAGTGTGTGAGGCTGGGAGTGTAGCGTGAGAGGAGGGCTGCTGAGTGACTTAGTCTGAGGCTTAAAGATGAGGATCTACTTTTGCTGTAAGTGGAAAAACAAAACAAAATTCCCCTAACAAAAGAATATCTGTTTATCCTATGGCTGGAGTAATTTATGCTGAGCTAAAAACAACAAGCAATTGAAAAAGAATTGAACATTTTCTAGTGAAATGGACTTTTCTGTTCAGTCATATAATAAAATGACCTCCAATGAACTTTCAAAGAGATTACTAGTGTCTGATTTCTGCAAAAATGAAAAAAAGAAAAGGAGAACATATGAGGGTGAGAGAGGAGGGAAATGAAATAAATTTAGCAGAATACATTTATATAAAAATATGGTATATATGTGTTCCCTGTTTAATTTCTAAGTGAGAAAAAAGGGCAGATGGAATTGTATTATCCTTGTGCAAATCCTATCTAAACTAAACCAAAATTATTTTGCTCTGACTCAATAACCTGGAATTCTTCCCAGAGTTAGAGAAGGAGTCGCCACGAGTACAATTAGGAGTCACCCTGAGCATGGCAGGTGGCATTTCAGCATTTATTTGAATTTTGAAAGGTAATGTGTTTTTTTTTTTAATTTAACTATTTTGTTACTATATTTTTGCTTAATCACATCTGCCCAATGTATCTGTGACACTGAAAGGTGTAGCATGTCCCCTACATTGGTAGTGTTGGTTGAAATGAAGCACCGAAACATTTCATGGCTTGTGAAGGCAGTGACAGCATACCAATTTAGATTTTTCTCTCCCTCCTCATTAAATATGTGATTGTGTCTTTTATTTACTCTGCTCCTTGTTCCAGAAAGGATTTAAGGCAGCTCATAAATATATGCGAGACCTATCACTCCTACACATGGGGCTGCTCAAGCATTCTGATGATCGTGCATTTTAATGTTAAATGCAAAGCCTTCTTTCTCTATGACTAGTGTGTGAGTGTGCTTCTGGGGAAAGTTATTTTACATTACATTTTACCATCAATATTTTTTAAATTTTTATTATTTTTAGTGTCTAATGAAAAATGGCATGAATCCTATGTAAAGCATATTTTGAAACTATTACATACAAAATTCCTTTTTTTTCCTTTTTTTAAAAAAAGATTTTATTTATTTGACAGAGAAAAACACAGCCAGAGAGGGAACACAAGCAGGAGGAGTGAGAGAGAGAAGCAGGCTTCCCACCGAGCAGGGAGCCCGATGTGGGACTCGATCCTGGGTCGCCAAGATCATGACCTGAGCCGAAGGGAGTTGCTTAACCAACTGAGCCACCCAGGTGCCCCATATACAAAATTTCTATTTGATTTGGAGGATTTGTGTTGGTTTTATTGTTATTTAATAGGGGATGCCACTGTCTTCTGCTTAAGCCTGTCTTCACTTTAGATGAGGTTAGGGAAAGACAAAATTCTAACTGTGGTAAACACAATTTGAGTTTTGCTATCAACATTTTCATGTAAAGGCCAGATAAATAACCAAAGATAGATGCTGGTCATAATGAATCACTTGGATTCATTGTTTTCCTGGATTATTTTTACTTTGATAGCCATGCTATTTTTGCTTAAAAATAAAGTGCCATTAGTAATTCAAGGATGTGACTTGACAAAGAGTAAGTTTATTTTTAAATCGTGGTATAATTGAGACCTTGCCTTACCTGGGGAAGGATTTAATATCAGCAAGGATGGTTTAAGGGCTAGAGTCGAACGTACTGGAATGGGTTGCTTTCTGGGTCTTGTTTTCAATGGTTTGGCAGACATCTTGTCAAATGAGCAGGGCTTTTATTGAATCCGATGATGATAACACTAGACTGCAGATGAGCTGGACAAGCTGGACAAGGAGCTGAATCTCATAGAAGGAATTTTAATAAAAATAACCAATAAATACACAGCCCTGTACCTGAGTTAAGAAAAAAAGTGGGAAAATAGTTCATATTGTAAATGTTGGGAAAAATGGCAGTGGCTTTTTAAGTTATAATGAATTAATTATGAGTCAACAGAGTGATGGGACTCCCATATGTTCAATAGAATTTAAGTCAATTTTGAAGTAAACTTTTTAGGTTAAGGAAATGGGAATAATCCCAGTCAACATTCCACAGTAGTCAAAACTTTTTTTTTTTTTAATCCTGAGTTCATATCTAGGTACCACAATTTAGGAGAGCATGCTTTCAAAAACAAAACATGTACTTTGTGAGAGACTACATATAAAACTATGTCAAAAGAAGGAAAACTTCTGGAACAGTAGTTTTTTTGTTTTGTTTTGTTTTTTTATTTGGAGCAAAGAAGAGTTTTATCATTAAAGAAAAAAAGGCTTATTCTCTGATGTCAAATGTATACACAGACCAATACATAGAAATTTCCATATAAGGCTAGACTTATAGCCACTCTTTTGTAGATAGAATGGGCTGTCTGAAGGGATCAGCACCTTTCACCTGTGGGACAGGCTGAATAGAAATGACTTAACACAGTAGATTTAGTTTCTTTTACATCTGGTATTTTACAATTATAAGGATGTTTAGAATATTTATATATATTATCCTGGGATGTATAGCTTCTAAAATAATCAGTTATTTCAGGAAATTCAGTGACATTACAAAACAAAAAACAATCACATAGATAAACCAACAGGCTGATTGAGGGAAAATGTCAATTATGATGTTCGGATATCAAGATGATATGGCCTGTGTTTTTGGTCATTGGGTCATCTTGTCAACATACAAGTCTTTTCAATATAATTCTCAATATAAATGGGCTAAATGAGTTATAACAAATACACAGAAAACCCTGATTGAAGCTGTGTGTAAAGTACCTTAACTGTAAAATTCCATTTCAATCACAAGTTGTGTGTTGGTTGTATTTATGTGCTAGTGTGTTTTTCTAGTCTTTTATCATATAATGAAAACCTCTGATAACTAATGCTTGTCAAGCCCCAGAAAATGGTTCACTTGTTTCCAAGAATATTTGATATTATAAAATACCCATATAACAAAGTAAGTCAGTCACTTGGAATTTGTTTTAATAAGATTCATAAAATCAACTCTATGATTCTTTTTTCCCCCTTCCTATCAACACCCCTTCTATTTCATTTTAGCTAGTCACCAGCTGGCTTCCCCCCCCCCCACTACAAAATGACTCTAAACTGCAAGATAATTATACAAAAAGAGATTTTCTCCTAAAGCTACATGGAGCCAACTATGTCAGCAATGGAAAGAACTAGTATATTTTGTTTTGAAAAAAACAAAAAACAAAACAAAACAAAAAAACAAAGTTCCCAGATCTGGCAACTTGCCTGCTTAATCCCCAAATACTCTTGACCATTGAATTCTAAGTGAAGAAGCTCACATTTTCTTTTTTCATTTATTTCTAAAACCATCAGCTAAATATTTTAGGCATTAAATAGGATCCCTTGTAATGTTAAATTAGATTAAAATGTTGTATGTAGAATGTTAAATTTTCATACAATATTCTACGTATTAGATGGTATTGGACTTTTTGTAACTAAGGAGTCAAAAATCACAAGAGTTTTAATATAGTCCTGAGTTAAAAACCCTTGGTATTAAATTCCATTAGTATCTTGCTTTCTTTCCTTTCTTGATTTCTCAATATTATTACAAGGTACACTTAGACCCAGAATTTAGAAATCAGTTATAAAAACTCAAACCAGATTTGTCCAGCCAAAGTTGCCTCAACTTGTCTTTCAGAAAATAGACATGTAGGCAAGAAAGCAGGTGGTGTGCTGTCTTCATTGTCTTATTTTCTCAATAAATATAAGCCAGTTCAATCCACCGCTTTCCAGGTAAAAAAATAAAACAAAACAAAAACCTTGTCAGAGATAAATGTCTGAGGACATCCTGCACTAACCTGGGCCTTAGGTTATGAACTCTCAGGGGCGTGGCAAAATGCCTGAGGGTTAGAAAACTACATTGTGAGAACTTTAGATCTTTAGCTCTTGAGAAGACTAAAAGAAATTCTGCATTCTTATTTCGTATTCTCACAAACTCCTACCATATTCAGGGCCTACTCTAAAACATTTCAGTGCATGCTGTGTTATCTAACAGAAAGTTACATTTGTACATTCAAAACATGGAGTTTTGGGGCGCCTGGGTGGCTCAGTTGGTTAAGCGACCACCTTCAGCTCAGGTCATAATTCCGGAGACCCGGGATCGAGCCCCACATCGGGCTCCCTGCTCCGCGGGAAGCCTGCTTCTCCCTCTCTCATTCCCCCTGCTTGTGTTCCCTCTCTGGCTGTGCTTCTCTCTGTCAAATAAATAAAATCTTTAAAAAACAAAACAAAACAAAACAACAACAACAACAAAAAACCATGGAGTTTTGAAAAACAAAGCATGGCTTAAATATGAGGTCTTGCCGTTACTTATCATTTTAATAGAGCCACATGCTAAGCACCGTAACTTTTAATTCATGAAAGCATTTTGAGCCTGTGTGTTGCATAGGGTTGAGTTCTATCTTAATTACTTTCTCAGAAAAGCCAGTGGAAAATTAGATGCATCCCACCAGGCAATAAATATATCACACTAAACAAAATTTAAACTGCAGAACAATCAGCCCCTTTTCTTTGTTCTTTCAAAGGAGAAGCAGATTAGACCTTTAAAAAAAAAAGATCAAGAGCATTTTATGGGAAATTCAGGAAAAAAAACTATTTGGACTGAAATCAAAATGTTATGAATAGTACTTTCTAAGCAATGACACGTATCAGCAGTATTTGTAACCATAAGAACAATGTGATAAATTTTAATCACTTGGGACTCCAGCTCTGTGGGAAGTGCTTACTACACAGACATCATTTATAGGTTTCCAGTTATGACCTACATCTCCAAGACATTTTAATGATAAGTGGAGAAAGTAGATAGATTGTCTTCCTGGAGTGTTGAAGTTCCTGCTTGTTGTCATCCTCAGCTCTATTAAAGAGCAAAGGCTTTCAGAGGTACTCTTCAGTCTAGCAATCAGGATGCAAGACCAAAGGGATGGAACTATGTAAGATAAAGTATGCCAGAAACGTACACTCCTCAGGATTTCCTGTGGGAGTCTGACTAAAATAAAGCAATATTAATAAATATAAATTCTGGAACACTATTATCAACAGAAACAGGGTCTTGAAATGTACCCTTGAAATTCCTCTAGTTTCCTCAGGCAGGTCAACTATTTCAATGTAACTGTGCAACAGGTTAGACCTCCCCATGGGGACAATGGCTTTAAATTATATTAAAGACTCAGAGATTGTAATAGACATACTAAAGGAAGGAGTTGAATTTGTTGGATGCTCCAAATCTTTGAGCTCACTTGGAGTCTTTTGGCTTTTTGGCCTTGACAACATTTTGGGAAAACAAGATATAGTTTCCAAACATGTTGAGATCAAAAAATATGCAGTTGCTCGATCTGGTGATCGTTTCCCCTGTCTTTATGGCTTATTTGGAGAGAAAGGAAGCACAGGTGATATAGATGAAAGAAAATAAAGATGAAAGAAAAAAAAAAAGAGAGATCCTGTGTTCTTAAACCATCAAGAATTGTCATAGATTTCATCCCCCAAATTTGAAAAATATCCTTTCATGTAGCTCAAAGCCAACTGACATTTCCTAGTCCAAGTTTTGTCCTGAGGCAGGGCCTTGCAGGACTTGACTCTTTGCTCTTTCTGGCCTGCCATACCATCCAGAGCAAGTGAATCCAATCTTGTAGTATGGAAGACACTGCTTTTATTTATTCTCTCCTCAGGCATTTGGCCACCAGCAATATGTGGGGAGATGGAATGACTGCTGACTATTTTCTTTCTCATTGCATTTCTGATTTCAAAGTATGTTTTACCCCACAGAATGCTATTTTCCTTAGTAGAGTTAAGGAAGCCATTACACATGGCATCCCACTCAAATCTAGTAATTTTACAACCAGTTGGAGTAAAACCTTTTGTTTTACAAGGTTATTTGTGCAGCGAACTAATCACAAAAGTGCTTGACATCTTCAGCTTTCTGCAAAATCAGTAGCTACTAAAATCATCATGCTAAGAGTAGACAATGGGGCAGTAATCATTCCTCTTGCCTTAAAGAGTAAGTCAATACGAATAAATCTGAAGATACTTCTGTTTTCTAGTTGATAAAATTCTAATGTTTCTTCTTTCAAAAAGGAATTTCTTTAAAGGTCTGATCAGAGTGGTAGCATATTAGAGATAATCGACAAATGGAATCAGCAAACTTGTCATTAGAGCCATATTTTAGACCTCTAAGGACTCTCAATATGACTGTTTTTTTTAATTGTTTCCATATTAAAGTGTAAGACATGGAGTCTTAAGTTGACAAAATACTCAGAATCAATGTTTGTTAGTGGATACACTGAAGCACCAGGATCCATGTTATTTGTCACTTACTGCTTCTGAAGAACCAGGAGAAAGCACAGCTATTTTGACTCTCCAATGCTCAACTCTGACTCAGTTTCCACATAATTACTCTCAAGAAAACATGGTCTTTCTTCAATCAAAGTGAGTTGCAAGTGCCAATGATAACCTGGCCCCAAAGGAAAGAGATCAAGTCAGTCTAAAATTTTGAGTCAGAATTTACCAGTTTTAATAACCCTAACAGTTTAGGTGTTTACCTGCTTCTCCTATCACACTAGTTCAATGATATGCCATGTCTTCCAAATCAAGTCTTTATATGCAATGGCTTTTTTTTTTCTTTTGCTGCTAGAAACTCATAATTTGGGTTGGTTTTTGTTGTAGTTATTGTTGTTTCTTTCTTGTTCTACTCCTTTTTCTTTGTTTTTAATTTTTTTTTTTAAGATTTTATTTATTTCACAGAGAGAAACACAAGCAGGGGGAGTGAGAGAGGGAGAAGCAGGCTTCCCGCCGAGCAGGGAGCCCGATGTGGGACTCGACCCTGGGTCTCCAGGATCATGACCTGAGCCGAAGGCAGTTGCTCAACCAAAGCCACCCAGGCCCCCCATCTTTGTTTTTAATTTTTAAGGAAGAACTCTTTATCTTTTTTTTTTTTTTTAAGATTTTATTTATTTATTTGACAGAGAGAAACACAGCTGGAGAGGGAACACAAGCAGGGGGAGTGAGATAGGGAGAAGCAGGCTTCCTGCTGAGCAGGGAGCCTGATGTGGGACTCGATCCCAGGTCTCCGGGATCATGACCTGAGCCAAAGGCAGTTGCTTAACCAACTGAGCCACCCAGGCGCCCCAAGAACTCTTTATCTCAATGGAAAGTTATGTCAGTGGAAATTTTTTTCTAAGTGCTTTTTATTTTCTCTCAATCTACTCTTTTAAGAATGCTTATCTTATGAGAAAAGACCTAGTCACAAACAGAGTGTCTGTAGAGCTGTTGAAAATATTGAATGATTACAATGCAGTAGGAGAATGATGCCCAACACCAACTTTTTGGTTAAGTTAACTTATTACACTTTCTGTGATTAATAAACTAGCCCACAGATTAGCACTGAGAACTAGTTATTTAACCATAGCTATTGCTTAGCAGAGGTATGACAGGCTATGTACTGGAGAAGTCTTTTGAACTGTAGAGTCCTTTTGGTGTTTTGGTATGAATTGAAACACCTCTGGTCCCTATTTAATGGCTGTGGATAAAGTTTAGACAAAGGAAACCCTTCAATTATGGGTTTAATTCAAAGCCTCTGTAAAGCAACAAATCTAGTACATGACAAATTGTGTCTTTTGGTTTGCAAATCCTTCACTGCAGATCCTGAAGTTCAGACTTACAAAGATGTAATGATAATAACTGGCCATCATCATATAGGATCAAAGGAGATAAATAGAAGGAAGAAAGTACATTGTAGTTGATGGATAAATGATATCTTATAAATGACAGAGCTTTGTATCTGGTCTTTAGGACCAGCAGATTTAGCCATTGCTTTTGACTTTTTCATTCACAGGGATGTTTATTGTTGAACAGTCAATCCAAACCACACTGTACTTTTGAACTTCCCATTCTAATGGGAAGGCCTTGTCAGAGAGAAATCTGAATTCACACAGATTTGAGAAGTGATGTAAGAAAACCACATACTGTGTTTAACAGCCTTTGAAGCTCAGACCCTCCCCAAATATAACACACACATCATTCCAACACTCACAAAACTTAGCTGTGATGAACAGCTCCACTGAGACTGAAATTATTCAACCAATGTCCCAGCCTGTGGCTCACTGAAAATCTCCTCCATGAACAGGACCCTTTGAAAGCTTCTGTGTTCAGGGGAAAGATATGACCACATCAAGGGTCAGAAATCAATCTAGTTCTGATTATCCACATTATTATTGTTTGGGAACTGGACCTGTGTCTTCTAAGCCCATCAGAGAATAATGATCAGATTTCATAACATTCACCCTTAATGGAGGGGCATTTTACTTCTGTTCTTTTCAGGCTGTATCCACATGAAAACATCATCTCACTTGGTTAGGGTTCTGTGTATCATCCATAGTCTTGTGAAATGAAATTTCTATTATGAAAAAAACCAGAAAGCACCCATAAAATTTCTACCCCCAAATCCTCTTCCTTCAATTTGTTCAGTATGTCAAAAATAAAGCATGGCTTAATGGGGACAAGCATATTCTACTTCTGAAATTACATCTTTTCATCTTAACATACAGATATCTTACTATTTGGGCTGCTCTCCTCAATTTGCACAAAAATCATTAATTGACCCCTCATTTGAGTTCTAAAAGAACATAGTAGAATGGGAAAGATCTTCCTTATTATCTGAGCAGAAAAATGACTGTATTCAAAGCACAGAATTTCATTTTCAAGTAAGACAGTTTTAGCCCTCTATTATTAATGACTGGAATTTTAAAAAACAACAACAAACCACTCAGATATTTTTCCAAGACTCACAATCTGAATCCTTCCCATTTTGCCAAACCTCCCACTAGACAAGTAGGAAAGATAAACAAAGCCACAGACCCCTGGGTTGTACACACTGACAAGATTGCAGGCCCCAGGATTAGAATTTTTTATCCCCATATCCAATGTCTCCCAGAAGGACATCTAGTAGGAGGAAAGAGGAAGCATGAGGTTAGGAACTTAGAAAGATTGGTCAGATAGTCAAAGCACTGGATAGACGAGGCAGCCTGTAACTCATTAGCAGAGCATCTCCCAGGGGCCCCTGCAAACATCCCACAGCTGGCAAAGAAAGCAGAAGGCTTCTGACAGCCCAGGCTTGCATTGTGCCTACACTTGCTGCCAGCCAGGCTGTTGCTCAAGGTGCGCGGGAGAGTCCGAGGCACACTGAGGGTATAAAAACTATGAATCAATGTTTGCTGAACTGAAGACACGATGAAAATTGTTGCCATAACTGCTTTCATGCAAGAGGCGGAGTGAGAATGGGAAGGGGAGAAAATGGGTATGGTGACATTTCCAATGTCATTTAAAATTGATTAGATGAATAAGTGACTGCTTAGCAGGCACAGGGTATACCAGAAACATGCTTCAGAACAGTAGAGAGTGTCCTCTCCTCTATTTTTGATGAGGACTTTATTAAAAAGTCCTAAGGATTTCATGCTCATGTTTACCCCAATGGTAAATATCCCAAGGATAAATATATTTTTGTTAGTGAAAGACAGATTTGTTTTGACATTGCTCTTTCAGTCCATTAAAGAATCATTTACTAATCTATGGCTGTATTTGTTTTAAAAAAAAAAATCAGTACCCTGAGCTTCTGAGAGTTCCCTGGCACATATGAGCCTCAGCCTCACTCACATTAGAAGGACAACAGAAGTTTGATCTGGAAAGGCCTTTTGAGACCATCTCACTAGGTGACTCTCACAGTGCCTCTTTAATTATAAACATTTGTACCATTTGTGTACTAGCTAAGATATCATTTATAGTTTTTCCACTACACACACTATTTTCAAACTTTAGTGAATGACCTACCTATAATAAGGAGAAATAAAACAAAAAGTAATTTATGATAAAACGTGTCAACTTCGGTACAACTCTACTAAAATGGACTGTGAAGTAGTCTAAGGCTTGCCCTTACTCGGACTGAATGAGTTTGGATTTACATGAAGACAATATGCAAATATATATTGTCAATACCTTATTTTAGATTGATATTTTATAATGTGGACTAAACTATTATATTCTCATTAATACTTAGACTCACTATGAACATGACAATGTAAAATGTAGTGATACAGGTGTATTTTTTTCGTAACTCAAACACCACAAGAGGTGTTTCATTTCTGAGGAAAGAAAATATATTAACATTTGAGGAAGATACTTTATTTTTTAATGCAAACAAAATTGGCTTCTGAGCTCAGTTAATAATACACAGGTTTACACCCCATACCTGGCACATCTTAGAAAGCTGTGTGGACATTTTCAGCTGGACTGTTGTGCAGGTCACAGAACATTAGGTATGCTTAGCTGGGTCTGTTAGATGCCAGTATTACTCTACTGTCTCAAATTTTTATGGGAGCTAGAGTTGCGCTTTCATAATTTTCCAAATGTTTTCTGTACCCAGAGTTGAGAACTA
Source organism: Spilogale gracilis (assembly GCA_004023965.1). NCBI lineage: Eukaryota > Metazoa > Chordata > Mammalia > Carnivora > Mephitidae > Spilogale > Spilogale gracilis. The sequence continues at coordinate 37,705 of PITA01011790.1, read as the reverse complement.
TTTTCTATTCTGGTCCTCTCAATCTACAGATTTAAAAATTGAAGCCCCAAGAGGTTATTTTTTTTAAAAAGATTTTATTTATTTCAGAGAGTGAGAAAGAGAGAGCAAGCATGAGTGGGGTGGGAAAAGAGAGGAGTAGACTTCCTGCTGAGCAGAGACCAACTCCCCCCCACGGGGGCTTCCATCCCAAGATGCTGGGATCATGACCTTTGTTGAAGACATATACTTAGCTGACTGAGCCACCCAGGCACCCGAGGCCCCAAGAAGTTACATCCCTCCTTCGGTATCACACAATTAGTTTTTTTTCCAGAATCAGGACTATTCATCAGGCTCATTGATTGTTTACTCCTTAACTTCAATATTCTCGACATCTTCATGTAATCTCTATAATGGTTTAAATCTTTCCATCTAGGCTCTATCCGACTTTCTTTTCTTACATCCTGTAGTCTATTCCTTGGGCCCAACCTGTATACTCACTACCCGAAAACACCTTGTCAACAGGCCACTTTGTATCATTTTTCATATTTCCCATGCTCAAAGGGTCCTCTCTGATCATTTTTTTTCAAAGGTACTCTGTTCCATGAAGAATTCCTCCACACCCACAGCTGAAATGGTCTCTCCCTCTAGTCAGCTCCCGCAGACGCCCTGTCATTGGTTGCCTTACACCATTTTGAGAGTGTGTCTATCTAGTCAACACCTCAAGGGCTGGGTCCACACCTCGTACTTCTGTCTGTGTGGCTCACCATTTCGACCTAATATAGAGTAGGAACTGAGAATTGGTTCTCAGTTTTTACTGTCGATCACAGCAGAACACACAATCATCAACCAAAGAGACGCTCATCATCTAAATTAACTTATGCTGCTCATCTCTGATTGCAGCAAAACCCAACTTCCACCAACATGGCCGTGCTGGGGAACATCTGGGAAAGAACAACAGAGACATCAGTCTGGCTTGCGGTGGTCAGGAAATGAAGTGGTTCATTCCTAGCAACGGCCCATTTTGTATTTTGGAGGCAGAGATGTAAACAATGGCAGGCTTTGCAAAAGCAGCTGCAGTCACAAATCTCCCAACAAGCTTCATATGTGCAAATGACAGGAAAGACTCCTGGGGCCATATTGGGCTTCTCAGTCACACATGGGAGTGGGGCAATCACCTGCCCTGGAGTCATTTTTGAACACAGCGCAGGACAACATGTTCATATCCCACGTGCCATGTGAGTGAAGGTGGAACAGAAGTGGGGTAGGGTCACTGACACCAGCTGGTCATCTGTCAGGCCATTTATTAAGCCCCCGTGAAATCTGAATGGAAATTTCATCCTTGAACAACAACAACAACAACAAATTTTAAAGTAGAAAGTAGCCGTCAAATGAAATCTGCACCAGTTTTACAGATTATATCTAACTTCAGGTTTTCTTTTTTTCCCAAGTGTCTGCTGATTCGTTGTCAGGTTGTTTGGGTTATCCCCTTCTCATCTGAACATTTTATTGTGAAAGTACAAGACAGCGATCTAACATGATGTATTAGGCATATAAGTAATCAGGGAAAAATGGAGTTAAGCCCCTGTATTCTTTGGAAATATGCATAAATATTTACAAGTGATAGAGTTAAATCCAACTCTTTTTGTTTGGTGGATGAAATAAATCTCATTTTTTTTTTTTTTTTTGAGATTCGGGAAAGCAATAGGACAGCAAAGCAAAAACACTGGGAAAATTTATTAATGACCCCCTCCAAAAGCAATTATACACAATTGTATATCTACACAATTGTAGATACACAATATCTAGGGCTCTAACACCTTTAAAGGCTTATATATCTGAAATGTATTTTTTTTCTACACTTATACATAACTTTGGTGAGAATTTGGTCATTATTGTGCATCTGGACAGAAATGATCTAAAGTCAATGCTCTCTGAAATGTTAGGGGCAGTATTCATCACATTTCTGGTTTTGTGGGTTTGTGGTACATGGTTCATGATACTACATTTTCAAATAATTTAATTTTTGACTTATTATTATTATTTTTTACTCTTCCTAGAATTTGTCTGAAAATACAGAATGAAAGCAGAGCTTGCCTCTGTGTCAGCAGTATGACCAATGACTGATCTGGTGGAAGCGACTCTCTGGACTAGCCCAGTGATCAGAACATTTTCATTATACACTGCTTTGTGTGATTTGGTTAAATAGCAAATTCCATTCAGAAGCAATAGTTCTCATTTAGATGAGTTATATTAAAATAATTATCTGTGGATATTAGCCTTAGTAGCATTTTTCATTAATTGAACAATCATCTAAAACACGAGAGAAAATGATACAGAGGATGTGGTAAGCTTGGACTGGAGAGTGTGAGAAGAAAACATTTTATTTCAGCAGTACAGAGGTTGATCTATATCAATAATAAAACACAACTATTTTGTGCTATTCCGAGTTAGAAGCCAGAGGTTAAACATGATTGGTAAATGTATTGTTTTCCATTTCATCAGTGGATCTACCGTAATTATCGGGGGGACTCATTCCCACTCCTAACGTCAGTTAGCTGGAGGGATATGCGGTTAGCATTCAGTGACAACCCTGTGCAGTAATAACAAACTACTGTGCTTGTCTTGTCATACAGAACTTCCTGTGAAAGAGGAAGCACATGGCGGTTTCTCTTGATGAAAGATTAAGAATCCTTTTCAAACGTAAGTACAGACTTGTTGGATGATTTCAATTGAATCAATGGATTCCATGGAAATGGACAGACACTGTGTCTAATTTTTTAAAAAAACAACGTAGGTTCTTTTTTGGCCAGAAACAGTCGGTCATTTTACTCAAGACAGGCAAACTGCATGTGCACAGACAGAGACTTGTAGAACCGGAAGGGGGTCTCTGAAGGGAGCACATACAGACATCAGTGGAGGTGGATTCCTGTGGATCCGGAGCTACTTGATCTATCTAAAGGCAATGAGGTCCTTGTCCCTTGGGACAAGGCTGACTTTCAAGAGTAATATGTACACATTCCAGAGAAAAATATCTTACACGAACATTATGTGGGCGAAATAGGAAAAAAAAGAGAATATCATTTCTCACTTATTTACCAATTATGTTAGCTACAGCAAAGAAATTTTGTACCTCACACTCCTCTGACTTAGATTATGGATATCCATTCCCAAAAAATGATTTCTATGGGCAGAAAAATATATTGAGAAGGTTTAGTGGTAACACTTTTGCCTTCATAAACAAATCACCTGGATCAGTCTCTGAGACCATCTAATGCAGGAAACTATGCCAAAAATCCTGGACTAAGAGCCCTTTGTGGGACTCAAGGCCTGGGACCCATAACTATAGGTCAAAGACACATTGCCTTGGCCTTACTTCAGGGGAAACACGGATGTGTGACGTATCTTTACTGATGATTTTTTTTTAATCTCAATCTACATTTCAGCATCATGTCTAACACACAGTTCTACACCTGCCCCTCCTCTGGCTGAGCTCTTCCCTTCCATGCTTCCCTGGCATTTCCTGCACCCAACTCCTCCACTCAAAATCCTAGCCGTCCTTTGAGACTTAAGAGCATTGTTACTTCTTTCAGGAAGGCTTCCTCCATCTTCCAACTGAATTAATCTTATTCATTTCAATACTGTCATGTTTCAAACACTCAGTAAGTGCACAGACATTTCAGGAAAAGAAGAAAGGGAAAATAAATAAGGTTCTATCATGTACTTAAGTTTTTTTAAAAGCACCTAAAGATAACTTCTATTGATTCTTATACTATGTTAATAATACATATGTACTGAAAATGAAAGGAATAGTAATTCTACTCATAATATTAGTATCCTTTCATCACTTTTACCTGTGTTTGTGTGTGAGCATATACATGGAGATATGACATCATTTACACAAATGAAATCACATAATTGAGCTTTTTGAATGGTTAATTTTTAATTTTTGATACATTAAAAGAAATTCAGTGGCTGCACAGTGTTTCATTGTATGAAGATAGCAAAGTTTATTTAACTCATGCCTTATTCTGGGCCATTTCAGGTTTTTTTTTTTTTCCATTGTGTGCTATTATAAACATCTTTATAGCAAAATATTTTTTCACATCTCTTCAAAAATATTTATTAGATGTCTGTTTTGTCATGGGCATACTCTGATAGTTATACTGTGACATGTTGTTTTCTTTGGATAAATTAATAAAATTTAAAAAATCTGAGTCAAATGTATGAATACAGTGCAGTGCTCTTCAAATTGGAATACATACTTATTTTTACACCTTTGCCAACCAATCACAGCAAATCACTTTGCATTTATTTGGTTTTAAATGGCATTTTATGTTTAAAAATATGTTTGGGGCATTTTATTTCTTCTTAAACAAATTAACAGTTATCCTTGTACAATTAAAATACCAAGTGTTCATCTCTTTTTTATTATTTTGGAAAGTTTCTTTATATATTAGAAAGATTAACCATTTATCACTATGCTGTAAATATTTCCTTTCTTTTTCCTTTTTTTTTTTTGTTTGCTTACATTTGGTTTTGTTGCTATTATTGTTTAAACAGACCTAAAAAAAAAAAACTTTCATGAAGTCAGATCTTTTTTGCCTTTGGTGTCATGCTTAGAAAATTCTTTCCTACACTCAGCTTTTATAGATCACTATTTTAGAAGGACTTGTATCCTTGTGGTTGTGGTTTTTTTTTTTTTTTTTAAGATTTTATTTATTTGACAGAGAGAAATACAGCCAGAGAGGGAACACAAATACAGCCAGAGAGGGAGATGCAGGCTTCCCGCCGAGCAAGGAACCCAATGTGGGGCTCGATCCCGGGTCTCCAGGGTTATGACCTGAGCCGAAGGCAGTCGCTTAACCAACTGAGCCACCCAGGCGCCCCTTTGTGATTGTATTTTATAGACTTTGCTAATTTACGGGCACTTTTCACAGAATTCTATTCTCTTTTACCTCCAAGTTCCTTCAAATTGTCCGAAAAAGGCAATTTGTATTTTACACTCAGGGGATTGGTGGGGGGTCACCAGGCACTGTAGCAGCTCAGACGTAGACGTGTTACCATGTATTAACCAGCTCACCTTGTTGATGCCTCTGTTTCATCCTCCATCTTCCCCAATTCCTGGATTAGGTCTGTGTTTAGATTCATTAGGCAGTGTCTCGGTTCCTGCAAGACACCTATGCCATTAAATCTGAAGACTTGGGGGCGCCTGGGCGGCTCAGATGGTTAAGCATCTGCCTTCAGCTCAGGTCATGATCCCGGAGACCCTGGATCGAGTCCCACATCGGGCTCTCTGCTCAGCGGGAAGCCTGCTTCTTCCTCTCCCTCTGCTACTCCCCCTGCTTGTGTGCTCTCTCAAATAAATATATAAAATATTTTTTAAAAAATCTGGAGACTTAGGGTTGAGTTAAATTCAAAAAGTAATTGCAGAAGTAAAAGTATCTTTTAAATAATGTGTGTAATCATTAACATGGGATATCACATTGTGTATTCAAGTCCTCTTTGACACATTGTTCTATAATTACAGCTTTCATATTTTAAAGAATATTAATACAAATAACATGTTTTATTACCATTAATAAGATCTCAATAGATAAGTTATAGATGTTTAAAATTACTTCTATAGCATATAAGAGTTCCCATTTTTTTTCTTCATGTTTATCTCACTGCCACCTTTCTGAAGTCTATTAGTTCTCATAGCTTTTCTTTTTTTTTTTTTTAAGATTTTATTTATTTATTTGACAGAGAGAAACACAGCCAGAGAGGGAACACAAGCAGAGGGAGTGAGAGAGGGAGAAGCAGGCTTCCCGCCAAGCAGGGAGCCCGATGCAGGGCTTGATCCTGGGTCTCCAGGATCATGACCTGAGCCAAAGGCAGTCGCTTAAACAACTGAGCTACTCAGGCGCCCTAGTTCTCATGGTTTTTCAAATGAGTCTTTTGGGTTTTCTTTTTTCTTTTTAAACAATTTTATTTATTTATTTATTTATTTATTTATTTATTTTAAAGATTTTTTAAAAAATTTATTTGACAGAGACATCACAAGTAGGCAGAGACAGAGGAGGAAGCAGGCTCCCTGTGGAGCAGAGAGCCCGATGTGGACCTCTATCCCAGGACCCTGAGATCATGACCTGAGTGGAAGGCAGAGGCTTTAACCCACTGAGCCACGCAGGCGCCCAACAGTTTTATTTATTTGAGAGAGAGAGAGAGAGATAGAATGAGCAGGAGGGAGGGGCAGAAGGAGAGGGAAAACAGAGACATGGGGCTTAATCCCAGGGTGCTAAAATCATGGCCTGAACTGAAGGCAGGTGCTTAACCAACTGAGCCACCCAGGGGCCCTGGGTCTTTTGGGGTTTTTCAATAAAGATGTACAAATAATGATACCTTGTATTTTATTTTACAATATATCCAATGTTTTTATTTTCCATACTTTAACAATAATCCAAAATATAAAAAATATGCTAATCTATTTATGATTTTAGCAAAGGATTTTTACTTAATTAGCTAGTGTGGATAAATTAGCAAACGTTAGGCTTACTTCTGTTAGAGTTATATAACTGATACAACCAGTGTTTTTCTAGAGGCTGGATCAATTAGTAGTCATAATTAAAGTCAAATATAATTAGTTATATAATACTTGGATTTTCTAATCATTTACAACTAATTGACATGATGAAATCTGTGGCATAAAACAGGCACCAAAACAGTGATGGAAGAGAAATAGTTAAACGAAATCTCTAGCTGACTTTCTCCCAGGTGGTGAAGAACTTGGTGCACCGTCTTGTAGGGTCTTGGGAGCCAGGTTTTCCTGGAGAAGGTGAGGTTAGCCTAGCCCCTCAAGGGTGAGAGGCAGAGAAAAAAACTGGTTCAGGGTTTCTGGACATTCAGCCCTGTGTGTGTGTGTGTGTGTGTGTGTGTGTGTGTGTGTGTGTGTGTGTGATGTGAGTGTTGACAGTAGACAGGGCTAGTCTTGAGTTAATTGCAAAATAATAGATCATATTACAGGTCTCTCCTTCTCCTTCCTTTTGCCCTTTTCGTGTTATGTTGCAGTGAGTGTAGGAGCAGCTTGGGTGGTAAGTAGGCTATCGCTGTGCACACTGAGAACTGCTGCGGGAGACTTGGCTATCACGTAACTCTTGTTTAAATCTCTCCAGTGTGGGATTTGATGTTAAGCCTTCTAATGGATAAGTAATAATTCTCTTGGGAAGAGACCTTTTTCCTGCCACTATTACAGTTTGGGGAATAGTTTTCATTCTGTCCTTCAAACATGACTCTTATCCAAAACAAAAAACAAAAACAAAAATGACTCTTACTCATACAACCTCTACATCCAAAGCCATACCTCACTGGGTTAGGCCTTTTTCATAAAAAAGGATGAATGTTTTCCCCCCAAAGCCATTGACCCATGCCAGCTCGTAGTCTCGGTCTTTTCCCTGCCAGCCCCTTCGCCTCAGATAATCTGGAGAGAAGCAGGATCTGATTTCTGTGCATTTTCTGGTCTAAATAACTTAATAATAAATGTGTTAGAGAAAACTTTTGCTTGTAATTAAATTCCCTTAAGTATTTTTCCTATACACATTGGCTTATGGAAAAAAAAAGAGTAGAATTTATTTAAAAATCATTTAAAAATAGAGTGGAAAATTATGCAAGAAAATTCTACTGGGTATTTTATATAAATTGTAAATGGCTATGTCTGGTCCTAAGTACTGTTATAAACTGGGCAAAGATTTTTGGACATATTGGAGACTTTGATGGCAAGTATCAGTCTATATCTCATAAGGCATATAGTTCAGTTTTTACAACATCAAAGTCAGACTTTCATTTCTTCACCTGTTTTCTTCTCACCTCTAGGAGTTTTATAGGGACTCTTTTTTTTTTTTTTTTTTTTTTAAAGATTTTATTTATTTGACAGAGAGAAACACAGCCAGAGAGGGTACACAAGCAGGGGGAGTGAGAGAGGGAGAAGCAGGCTTCCTGCCGAGCAGGGAGCCTGATATGGGGCTCGATCCCGGGCCGGGATCACGACCTGAGCCGAAGGCAGTGGCTCAACCAACTGAGCCACCCAGGCGTCCCGGGACTCTTTTTATCATAGAAGAAATGAATGGGAAAAGTAACAGAGAGAGTGTTAGCCCAAGTGTTAGCTTGCTGCCCATGTGTGGGGCCTGCTCTGAGTATACAAATACCTGAAGAAATTGACATTTTTCTCCATAATCATAGTACAATATTCTCATTGAGTTTTGATTTTTGATATATTCTAGAATTAGGTTTGCTGTCATTGCTGTTGGACTGTAATTGTCATTCTTCATTAAGTTCCCCTTCTCTCAGTCTAGTTGAGCACAGGAATCAGATCTCACATCAAAAGCACTGAGGGCTGTGAGACGTGAAGCTAGTGTGACACCCACCCTTGCACTTCACGCTCATACTCACCTATCTTTAACTGCTTCAAGAAGCACCTGCTAAGAAAGATTTCAGGAAGAACCTGAAGAGTGACCTTCAAGCAGGGAAGTCAGAGAGCTCCAACCAAAAAGCATGAAACCCAGATTTTTAAAAATTTATTTAAAAATGTTTGACAGATGCTCCTAAATCGCATTACAAAATGCTTTCATAACAGGGAAGTAAAGTCCTTTAGAGAAGATAAAAATGGATTCTTTGTTGTATTACAGAGCATGGATATAAGTTAATCAGACCTATTAGGTGGAATGGAAAACCCAGCATTCTTGCAAATGGTAGAGGGAAAACACCAGGGAGACTTCTTCTGTTTCTTTGTTTTCTTTCTTCTCTTATTTTTCATTTGAATATTTTGTGAAGCCTAGTAAAACCTAAGCATTTGACGTCTATTAATTAAATCATAATGTACATATTCAGACAAATAAAACAGTCCAAATGTTTGGGCTAAAACTGGATATTCGGTACAATCAGTTCTCACAGGCAGAAAATACTTTTCCTTTAAGAACAGTTTTATATATATAAAAAAAAGAGCAGTTTTATAAGTAAATTAGTTATTTCTAACTTTAAACCTTGTTTCATTAAAAGTGGAATAATTCTTCAGCTTCCATGTGAAGCCATTTGTATTGAAGGTAGAAATCCCTGCAGTAGTGTTTCAGGTTGATGAAGCAGCATTGACCCTCTCAATGACATAAATACCTAAATATGGATATAGCACCAGAAAAATTCTAGAATATTCTTAGATTCAGTTACAGTAAAGCATGAAAATGTCAATTCCCTTGGTAAGGTACAGTGAGAACACTAATAATTATCTAACATCTTCATGAGGAACAGAATCAAAAGGAAGTGTTCTGGAAAAGGAGGAAAATGGAGAAGATGAGTAGTAATACACTGCAGAGAATGATAAGGGTAGGCAGAGGCAGGATGCATTCACATTCTAAGATTTCTCAAAGACAGTGAAGAAGGACTTAACCAGGGGAAATGAGGTGGTAAATGAAGAGGAAGAAGGAAGCCACAGAGAAGAGTATCCACTAAAAGTTTAATCAAATTGGTAACATTTACAAAATAATTTAAAAGCTAAATTCACTTTGAAGTGTGTAAAAAATAATTTGAGCACTAAGGAACAGGGAAGCAGATACATAGTTGACACAGAGTCTAAAGTATTCTGTAAAAAGAAAATGAATGCTAGTGCACTTGTTCTTATTTTTTTGCTTGTTTATGAATGAGGATTAGAAACTAGAAATATAAAAATTAGTAAGGACTAGTATGTACTATTTATTAACTGAAAGAAAATTCTATTCTTATTATAGTTGACATTGTTAAAATTAAAAAAATAAACTCACATATTAAAGATTTTGGTTGATAAACATTAGTATATATTCAGATTATGGACAGCCTTACTAAGTGTTATTCATCTGAACATGGAGAAAACTTGTTACCAGACTCTATGGATGCATAACAGAGTTGATTAGGTAATCACAATAAACTTAATTTTTCTGATTACTTGAGGTGAATGAAAGAGTAGAAAGCAAAAAAGCTACAACAGATGACGGACTATAGTTTAAAGCAAAAAAATTATAAGAGAGAAAAATTGTAGTTTAAATTATTTGAATAAAGAACATAATCTCCTATAATAAAAATAATGTAAAGATTCCATGACTCAAATATATATGTTTAGATATGGAAAAATGCTCAGCTTTACTTCATAGCTCCTTGGCCTCATGTGACTACCAGAAATTCATATAGACTGACAAAAAGTAATTAAAAGTCAGCAACCGTCAAAACATGTGAAAGACTAAAAAAAATGTATAAGTAGTTTAGGAGAGTATATAACAAAGAAAAAGTTATAGAGATAAAGAAATCACTATATTATTCATTTTACTACATGTTTGGAGCGAAAACGAAAAAATTTCATTGAATTATGAAGTGGAGATATAAACAGCATTAACTAAAAACATTTAATTAAAAAAAGTATATTAGAATTTAAGAAAAACATCAAATACAAAAATTAGGGGCTCTTAATTGCTTTACAAAAGCATTTTTCTTTTAATAAAAAGTTTCATCATAGGATTTCTTAAAGTAGATTCTTCTATAGTATTGAAAGCACCATTCAATTTAAAAAATCAACTACTGGTTTTCAATAAAATATAGCTAAAATTAAGGAAAAAAAGCTGAGGTCAAAACACTAAGGAAGAAGATCATTTGTTGAGCACTGAGTAATCATGAACTGTTTTATATATATATATATATATATATATATATATATATATATATATAATGTTATTTAATTCTTTTCATTAAATACCTGTTGCCTAAGCATTTTTGACATGTTTTATAGATGAAAAATCATAAATTAGCAAGATAAACTAATTTAACTTAAGTCCACTAATGTTAGTAAGTGACAGAGTTGTGAGTCAAACATAGATCTTGTTGACTCTATTAGACTATATTCATTAGACTATAATCTATTGTTTATAACTGCAGTGAGAGGGTTACAAGAGTTAATATATCTCCTATAAGGAAAATACACCTGATCCTCTCCCACTTTAATAATGTTTCACTTAGAAGCTTCAAAATTTAAAGACTCAAAAATAAGTACGTAACGTAAAAATTAACTAGCTTAATAATAATGAGTGAGAGAGGACATTGATTCATAGCCTAATATGAGGAATGCACTCAATGTGAAAAAACTTACAACACAAGGACTATAATTTTGGTGATGAATCACCTAAAGAAAAAAAATTCTTTAATTAAAGTACATACTTCTTCATAACATTTGGCCATATGACTAGTTGAATTATTTTAGCTGTCTTTACATATGATGCTTATTGACTTGGCACAGGGGTAAGTTACAACAGTTGTCCAAACAAATGGATTTGCCATGCTGAAATTCACCTATTTCATTAAACAGGTTGGAAATGAAAGTATTTGTGAGATAAGAAGTTATTGGAATAGATGGATTAGTTGATAAAAACTTTCTCTCACATGTAGAAGTTATTCCTCTCAATCATGTCACTTTATTTATTTACGTGATGATCGAGAGCCTACCATGTGCTGGGCACTTTTTCTAGGTGTTATGGTATCACAAAACATTACAAAGTCCTTGTCCTAATGGAACTTACATTCTAATGGTAAAACAAACAATAAAAAATAAATAGAGAAAAAAATTTAAAACCAGAGAGAACAAAAAACAACAGCAATATCAACAACAAAGAAGAAGAAATAGCATTTGGATCATCTTTTATTAAGTTTTTATTTAAGCAGTTAACAAACGATGTAGTGTTAGTTTCAGGTGTACAATTTAGTGTTTCAATATTTCCATATAATACCTAGTGTTCATTGCAAATGCTCTCCTTAATCCCCATTGAGGATAAGGAATGGGGAATCCTCTTGCACTGGTGGTAGGAATGTAAACTTGTGCAGCCATTCTGAAAAAGAGTATGGAGGATCCTCAAAAACTTAAAGATAGAGCTACCCTGAGATCCAGCAATTACACTACTGGGAATTTACTCAAACAACACAGAAATACTAATTAAAAGGGATTATATTATTATTTGTCATATTAGAAATGTCCCCCCATGAATATGTATTATAGATCTGCTCTCTGTCATGCTTTCCAAGAATGGTGGTGACTAATAAATACTTTTTTATGCTCTTTCATTTTGATATGTTGAATTAAATCATTTTGAAAGTGAAATTAAGTTTTCATTTTATGGGACTGAAAAGGCACAGCTTTTCTTAACAATGATAAAGTAATTTGAAAACAGATACATCATTTCACACAATAAACAAACTGTGAAAGTCAATATAAGGTTAATTCTTGTCCACCATTAGGCATGTATGTTACAGAAAAATGAGAAAATCTAATCGTGGCCATGCATTATTTGCCATACAATTTTAATGCCTGAGAGAGATGATAAACAATAAATAAGAAATAATATTTAATGTAAGGTAGTATTATAAAGTAGTATGAAATCAACCACACTTAGACCTGGAATCTCTGAGCAATGAACAGTTCACAGAAAAACATTAAAAAATAGATTACTTCCCTTTCATGAAGAAGGAATCTGCTCCTCAGTAACTCAGAGCAACTATTAGTATGCTTGTTACTAAAATTAAAGAACAAACTCTAGTCTCCATTTTATTTGCCTTCTCAGTAACGTTCAGTGTTGTTGAATACTTTCTCATTCCCACAAACTGTCCTCCTTTGGCTTCAGCAGTACCATGTCTTCCTGTTTTTTTTCCTCTCTGGACATTTCTTTTTGGTCTCTGTCAGATCATCCACCTCTCCTCATCGCTGAAATGTCTTTTCATCTCAGGTATCTATTTTGGGTTGTTTTTTTTTTTCTATGACAAATGTTCTTTCTGGTAGAATTCATTTATTTCCATAGCTTCTGTTTTCTATCTATCCATCCATCCATCCATCCATCCACCTATCCATTCATATCCATCCATCCTACTATCCATCTGGTTTCTCATCTATATATTGAATTAACATTTAACTTGTCTTCCCTCTTTCCAGTGCATTTTTAGAAAGGTGACGGATTTTACACATCACTATATATTAGTAATTTCATAATTCATAATTACTTGACTCCTAAGCCAACTGACTGAGAGTTTTCACTTTTTTAAAAAATGTGAGGTTAGTAGAGCTTTTAGCCATCTTCCCTGTCTATTACATCTTTGTGCCACTTTGTAATAATAAACTGCCTCAGCCTGTGTGAGGGTCCTAGACTCATGTTTAGATTTGTAAGGTAATAAGTTCAAGGAGAACTTAGCTGAGGTCTTTATACTCAAACCACTCTGCCTCAATGTTTATATTTTATGCTAAACATGTCTATAATATTATACATTTTATACTTTTACATTTTTACAAGGTTTTGATGACAAGGAATGTCACATCTGTACTTCTGAAAGTGGCACTTACTTCCTCACTTACAGATAAGCAAGCTTTTTATGACATCTTCATGTTTTTAATTAGTTTTGGCATATCAAAATTTATCCTCCTTAATTGAACATGTAAATATTTGTAGACTATGAGTTGAATAGTGATTCTAATATCTTTGTGACAAAAACCCTTCCAACAGGAATAGGTGAATGTCAAATTCAGTTTATAAGCCAGGTAAATATTAACTGCGATAGGTCCGTAATGTTTCAAAACATGATAGTTATACTAGAAAGAGCAATATTGCATACCGCATATTTATTTTAAAGTTCTTCATATCAGCATTGGCTTCTTCTTCTTTACCTTATCCTTATGTAACTTCAGTAGTGATTACTTCAACATTCCATGCTTTTATGAACAAAATATTTCAGCTCACCTATAAGAATATGGTTCCTTTCTTTTGCAGGTACAATTTAGAATAAACTAGAACAAATCCCATTCTGGGCTTATCGTCATAAATGAGTCCTTATGAAGGTAGCCTCCAGTTAATATGAAGAGTTTTCCAGGGCACTGCCTCCCAGTTTCTTGGGACTGAACCCTTCAAATTCTTCTGTGCTGCTCTACTTGTCACCTGCCATCCCATCAGACCTTGGGAGATTCCTTCTTTGATAGATAGATCTGTCCTGCACAGGTGACCGTTGCTGTTACCAACACTCATGGGGGAGTGTGGGGCAAGAAATGGCTCTTCTTTTTTAAATACCATTTTATAATTCATTATCTCAGATATCTATGCTTAGTATGGCTGAGTGAGCTCCTAATGGAGCCTGTCTTCCTACAGATAACAATTGTAAACTATGAATAAACTACAATGAGAACAACTTGTATCTCCCACAGGTTTCCAGTTAAGGAATGAATAAGTAAGGAGGATAAAAGCTACAGCATGGGGAATATAGTCAATGATATCGTAATAGCCTTGTTTGGTAACAGCTGGTTGCTATACCTGCTTTTGTAGTGAGCAGAGCATAATGTATAGACTTGGGGAATCACTATGTTGTATGTCTGAAACAAACACAGCATTGTGTATCAACTGTATCTCAATTAAAAAGAAAGAAATAACAGCAACCTGGAGACGCTGATGAGTGAAAAAAAGCAAGCAGATTTTGGATAGGAGTGGACACCAGGACGGAGGGAACAACATGGGTGAGTTGTCCACTCTATATGTTGGTGTTGTACTGGATGGCTAACATTCCAATAGATGTATCAACTCGAAAGTTTTTTGCATAAGAAAGAAAACTAACAACAGAATGAGAAGGAAGTCTATAGAATATGGATTTCATATCTATACTAGATGTAGAGAAAATATTTGCAAACCATGTATCTGATAAATGTTAATTTCCAAAATATAGAAGGAATCCCTACAACTCAATAGTAAAAAAAAATAAACCCCAAAACAAAAAAAAATGCAGTCTAATAACTTGATTTAAGAAAGGACAAAAAACTTTGATATTTCATTATAGAGGAAAAATGGACAAAGGTATATCAAAAGATGTTGAACATCGCTAATCATCAGGGAAATGGAAATCAAAACTACAGAGAGACATTATGGCACACCTGTTAGGATGGCTGTCATAAACACAAACAAACAAACAAAAAAACCACCACCAGTAACACAAAAACCCCAACAGACAAGTGTTGGTGAGAATGTGGAGAAACTGGAATTCTGTAGTAGGAATACAGTAGTACACTGTAGTAGGAATGCAAAATGGTACAGTTACTACAGAAAGCAGTGTAGTACTTCTTGTTCATTGGTTTTTCTTTTCTTTTTCAAAGTGGTGAACACAATGTTTTTTTAAAATCTATCGATATGTCATGTATACATGTAGTGGTATAATTTCTGATTTCTGTACATCATCACACAGTATGTGTGCAATTACCATATTTACTTCCCATTTCCTAGTTATAAACACTTAGGATGCCCGTAAACAGTACTATGAAGACTATTCTTGTTCCTTTTTTTAGACATATAACCAAGAGTGGGATTCTTGGGTCCTCAAAGGAGTAGAAGTTGCTCTCCAAGCAGGTTCTCACCAGAAGTGTATGAAATGTCCCATTTTCAAGTTTATAAATTTTACAATCAGTTAACATGAAGTGGTGTCTCATTATGATTTTATTTTTTTCTGATATCAAGTGAAGCTAAGAATTTCTGCATATTATTGAATGATTCTTTTCCCTTTTGTGACTTGCCAATTTATAGCATTTATTTATTCTTTTTGTGCATTTCTTGTTTTTCCCTCTTTTCTTTTTTGTAAGCATTCCTTGCATATCCTGCATATTAATCTCCTGTTAGTTTTAGATATTTACAGGTATTTTCTTTTTTTAATATATTTTTGGAAAATTTTATTTATTTGACAGAGAGAGAGATCACAAGTAGGCAGAGAGGCAGGCAGAGAGAGAAGGAAGCAGGCTCCCTGCTGAGCAGAGAGCTAGACGTGGGCCTCGATCCCAGGACCCTGACATCATGACCTGAGCGGAAAGCAGGGGCTTTAACCCACTGAGCCACCCAGGTGCCCTATTTACAAGTATTTTCTACTAATCTGTCATTCACATATTTAAACTTTGTGAGTGATGGATTGTTGAATTAAAAACTTAATTACCATGAGTTTGATAAATATCTTTTTTTTCAACTTAGAGTATATGCTTTTGGGTTTTTTTTTTTTAAGTTCTTCCCCATACAGAGGTTACAAGGATATTCTTTTTTTTTTAAGTTAAATAGATTTAGCTTTCATATTTGAGTAGTTAATTTATCTTGAATTCATATTTGCAATATGGTGTAAAATTAAAATCGCACTTTTCTTTTGCTCCAAAAAGAAAGCCAACTTCCCAACCCCTCAACTATACAACCCATTTTTCCTCACCAATTTATAATATACAGTCTTTAATATAGAAAGAGTGTCCAGAAATATGAGTCTGTTAGTGAGCATTCTGTTCTTTCCCACTGTTCTGTTTATCAATTCCTATACTGTTTTTATTGTTATGGCTTTCTAGTGCATGCTAACTTCTCACAGGCTGAGTCCCTCCTATTTGCTTTTCATATTCAAGTTCAGTCAGTTCTTTCTGGATAGTTATTCTTACATAATTATTCGTACATATATGGCAGGTTTCTCAAAACATTAATGTCAAATTTTGTTTGGGATTGTAAAGAACTTATAGATTGGCTTGGAGGGTAAAATCATTACCTTTATAGGTTTAAGTAATACCATCTACAAACAAAATAACTCTTCTTCATTTATTGAGGCTTTTGTCTATGTCCTCAAATTAAACTGTAAACATTCTCTATAAAATTCTTGTTCATTCTTTCCAGATTCATTTCTAAAGTCTTTCTGCTTGCTTCTATTATTACAGTGACTGCTTCCTGCAGTAGTTTGCAGTGTCAACTTAGTTAAATTCAAACTGTTTCTGAGAATTATTTTCCCTGTGTATTTCTAGGTTGGCTCACACAGGTAAAATCTGTATAAGATTTAGAAGGCAGAGGCGAGGGGCAGACATTACTCTCTGAAGATAACGGTGGTTCGATGCAGTGACAGACACAGAGGTGTTGGGTTCCTGCTTAGTTTTGGTCTTGGCTACTTCAAGTCTAGTTCTTCACACTGCTGACCCCGTTGATTAAATGTGATCTCCTGTCTATGACTGGATTTTTGGCAGAAGATTGACAGATGTGTCAGCAACTCATAGACATAGCTTCTCATAGACCCCAGGAATCTTTACTTCACAGTCTAATTTAGATAGTGGAACATGCTATGCTTTTCACACAGATTGGTTGGTGACTCCTTTGGGCTTCCAACTTCCCTCTCAGACCCTTGCTTCCCTATCTCCTCCCATAATGGTGTAAGGTCTAACGCCTTTAATAAATCTTTGTAATCCCATCGTACAGAGACAATAAACTAAATAATTTGACAAATACTGATAATAGTAAAATCATTAGGAATTGAATTTTGGATATCCATTATCTTTTAAATTAGCATAACTAATTTAATTGTATTACATAATGTAATTTTTAATAATGGTGTATTGACGGGGCACCTGGGTGGCTCAGTTGGTTAAGCGTCTGCCTTTGGCTCAGGTCATCATCCCAGAGTCCTGGGATTGAGACCCACATTGGGCTCCTTGCTTGTTGGGAAGTATGCTTCTCCCTCTCTATCTGTCTGCTGTTCTACCTACCTGTGCTCTCTATCTCTGTCAAATAAATAAATAAAACCTTTAAAAAATGATGTTTCAACTTTTTTTTTGCAAAATTCCTGAAGATTTAAAAATCAG
Organism: Spilogale gracilis; assembly: GCA_004023965.1. Taxonomy (NCBI): domain Eukaryota; kingdom Metazoa; phylum Chordata; class Mammalia; order Carnivora; family Mephitidae; genus Spilogale; species Spilogale gracilis. Next base: position 20,085 of record PITA01011790.1, on the reverse strand, counting down.
CCCTTATGAGCTTGTATGTGCACACTGTTGGATAGACCCATCTGATCGTGATCTATTATCCTTTTAAAGTATTGTTGGATTCACACCCAAAAAAACAACTAATCCAGCTTAAGAAATGGGCAGAAGACATGACTAGATATTTTTCCAAAGAAGACATCCACATGACTAACAGACTCATGAAAAGATGCCCCAAATCGCTTATCATCAGGGAAATACAGATCAAAGCCATGATGAGACACCACCTCTCACCTGTCAGAATGGCTAAAATTAACACAAGAAACAAAAGGCATTGGCAAGGATGTGGAGAAAGGGGAACCCTCTTACACTGTTGGTGGGAATGTAAGGTGGTACAGCCACTCTGGAAAACAGTATGGAGACTCCTCAAAAAGTTATATAGAACTACCTATGACCCAGCAATTGCACTATTAGCTTTTACCCAGAGGATACAAAAATACATATTTAAAGGGATACATGTTCATACTAGCATTATCAATAATAGCTAAACTGTGGAAAGAGCCCAAGGTCCATTGACTGATGAATGGATAAAGAAAATGTGGGGTGTGTGTGTGTGTGTGTGTGTGTGTGTGTGTGTGTGTGTGTGTAAAATGGAATGGAATATTACTTAGCCATGAAAAGAATGAAAACTTGCCATTTGCAATGATGTGGATGGAGCTAGAGTGCATTATGCTAAGCAAAATAAGACAGACAGAGAAAGAAAAATAACATTTGATTTCACTCATATTTGGAATTTAGTAAACAAAACAGATGAACATATAAGAAAGGAAAAAAAGAGAGAGAGAAACAAACCATAAGATACTCTTAACTAGAGAGAACAGAGGGCTGGAGAGAGGTAGGTCGGGGATGGACTGCATGGGTGAAGGGTAGAAAGGAGGACACTTGTGATGAGCACTGAGTGTTATATGTAAGTGATGAATAATGAAATTCTACTCCTGAAACCAATACTACATTATATGTTAACTAGCCAGAATTTAAATAAAAATTCAGAGAAAAAATTAATATTATTAAAACTCAAGAAAAAATGAAATCTGCCAAAAAAAGAATAAAGTATTATTGGACTTAATTTCTATTTTTGTTAATAATTTTTTCTCTAAATTTATGAGATACTCATTTAGAGTTTTATATAGTTTTGATCAGGATTGTAAAGAATAGTTCTATATAATTATAATTTGGTTTATAGTTTTCTTTTTATTTTGATGAGTTTATCTAGTCTTAGCAAATACCTCACAAAATGAGTTTTAGAAGTGTGATCTCCTCCTCTATATTTTGAAGGAGTTTATGCAGTTTGTATTATTTCATCCTAATTTAATAAAATTAGGGAGTGAAATCATTTATTTTCTTTTTTTAATTTTTTCACTTTTTTCATTTATTTTCTTTGTGGGATTTTCTATTATAAAATCAATTTATGTATGGTAGAGAAATAATCAGGTAATTTGTATATTTCAAGAAATTTGTCCATCTTATCTAAGTTGCCAAGTGGTGGGCGTAAATTTGATTACTATTTTAACATCTTCAGGGTATTATTGTTTTAATTATTGTTTTAATATCTTCTTATTGTTTTAGTATCTTATTGTTTTAATATATTCAGGGTAAAAGTGAATGCCTTTCTTTTTTTTAAAGATTTTATTTATTTGACAGAGAGAAACACAGCTAGAGAGGGAACACAAGCAGGGGGAGTGAGAGAGGGAGAAGCAGGTTTCCCGCCAAGCAGGGCACCTGATGTGGGGCTTGATCCCCGGGTCTCCAGGATCATGACCTGAGCCGAAGGCAGTTGCTTAACCAACTGAGCCACCCAGGCGCCACCTGTGAATGTCTTTTTTATTGTTCGTATTGGTAAGTTGTGTTTTTATTCTTTTTTCTGGATTTAGCTAGAGCAATTTAATTTATTATCTTCAGGAAGTCAGATTTTTATTTCACTGGATTATTCTATTTTTGTTTATTTTCTAATTTCTGATTTTATCTTTAATATGTCCATTGTACTGTTATGGAAACTGGACTGGATCCTGGCAGAAGAACCAAGCGGCACTCGGAGACTTTGGAGGATCAGAGGTTTATTTAACACCGGCGGACTCAGAGGAGACTGTTCTCCAAAGGTCTGAGCCCTGAGCATAAGCAGGAAGGGTAATTTATACCCTTCTACTTCTGCATACGTGGTTCTTTTGGCATGCATTGGAAACAGGGTAGGGAAGAACAACCCGAAGTGCTTTGAGATAGGGACTGGAATTTCCTTGCTGGTTTGGTCAGCCATCGTAAGAGTATAGTTTTTCCCTTATCCTTACCCCCTTTGATGCCCCTTTAAACACCTAGTTTAAAGACCATCATTATCATCTACTATAGGGCCGATAGCCCTGCAAGGCTAATATCTAGGTGGTGGCTCATCTGGACAGTGTTTCCTATGAACTTAGCAATCCATCCCTAAGGTTGCCCAATAATCAATAACAATAACAACTTTCTGGGAGAAAGTCCAATCAGAAGGGGCAGCAGTGTAAAGCCCAACTCCTGAGGTGATGGATATCATGCCAATGATAGCCAGGGACCATGGTGAACAGATGTCCGTCATTCGGTGGGGTCTTGCCAAAGGTGGAGCCGGAGCATGTCTGTAAGGTCTGGTTGGACTTTCTGCTGGTATGATCCATTGTCTTACTGGTGAGCCTTCTTTACTCTAGTGTGGTGGACCCTTGGGGTAACACCTGAGATCTTGAGGGAGGTAAGGGTGGTTAGAACAACAGTGTGGGGCCCTGTCCACTGTGGTTTGAGAGGGTCCTTTCTAAAGCTTCTCAGGAGATGTGCCTTAGAGTTTTCCTCAGGGCTTGGAGGTGTTGGAACACTTCTAAGTCTCTGATCTGTTCAAGGTCTCCTCTAAGCCTGTTTATTATGGGGCGGGGGGTGGCCTGCCATAGAGCCTTTGGGGTGTATTATAGCTATAAGAATCTTTTAAATCTAGTTGACTAGAATAAACAAGATCAATAACTCTAGCAGTTATGCTCTATAGAAGTACAATGTTCAGGTCCAGGCATAAGGATAGCTGAATTTAAAGTTTGACAGGTTCTAGGTATTATATTAAGCAATGCTTGGTATTCCATAGTCTGCTTCCCATTATTTATTAGGGACCTCTGGTTTCTAAGACACTCTGGACCTGATGTGAAGTCATTATAGTCAGGAACTCTCCCATTGTCGCTTTAGGGCTCCTTTTACCAGGAGGGCTGTTCTATGCTTAGCTAAAGCCTTTGTTTACAATTGTACCTCAATAGAGGTGACTTCTAGGATAAATATGACTGAGGGGTGAAACCAAAAAGGAAGAAGCCCTTTTTGAGTGATCCAGCCTTAACAATATCCTAATTACAAAAGATCACTGGCAAGTAGGAGAAAACTTGTCAAGAGATAAGGGGAGTCCCACAGGCACCATCCAATCCAATCTTAAAGAAAGTGGGGTCATCCATTATCTCCACAAGTCCACAGTTAATCCTATGGAGTGGGGTATGTTTCTGGCTTTTAGGGAATTTCATTACCCCAGGCACACAGAATTGGTCAAGGTGATAGTTAAGTTATACAATTGTTGGGAAATCAATTCCATTTTCCAGTTGTTTAATCATGTGCCATGGGGTCCTGTTATTATTCCCACAGAATAACAAGCAAGAAGATTGTCTATATATGAGTTACTGTGGTAATTTTTCCTAAGTGTACTTCAAGTTGTTTAACTTAGGTAAACAACAAACATTTAAAGACAATCAGATGTAGAATTTAACATCCACAAAGGTGTGTTATTTAAACAATTCTTCTTTCAAAAATAACCCTCATTTCCTAAGATAGCCAAATCAGGACTAACTTATTTGAACAACAAGTCCAGTTTTAAACAAATTTAGCCTAATGATTTACATAAGCTCAGTGAGAACAGTGATTGATCATACAGATCTTTTAGAATCTGCTTTGATGGAACTTTTTAGAAGGACTCTCTAGGTTGAACTTTTAGTAGCCTTTCCAGGCCAGAAGCCAAGCCCAGTACTTACCATCAGACATGCCTGCAATACCTGTAGATTTGGGTGGCTTTCTCTTTGTGAGGCCCCCAATATACCTTGAGGTTCCTTCACCTGCCAGGAAGTGACATTCTTTACTCGCCCGGTGAGGCTGCTGGAAACTGTAAGCAAGGTATCAGGCTGACATTTCCAAGGGGTTTTATGCCTCCACGTTTCATAAAGTCAGCCTTAGTTCCTTAAAGCTGTTCGATCATGGGGCGCCTGGGTAGCTCAGTTGGTTAAGCAACTGCCTTCGGCTCAGGTCATGATCCCGGAGACCTGGGATCGAATCCCACATCGGGCTCCCTGCTCGGCGGGAAGCCTGCTTCTCCCTCTCACTCCCCCTGCTTGTGTTCCCTCTCTCCCTGTGTTTCTCTCTGTCAAATAAATAAAAAATCTTAAAAAAAAAAAAAAAAGCTGTTCGATCATATCTGAGTCTGTGCACGGCTCTCTCAAATGACATTCCAGTCAAGGCCTTGGTAAAATAACCAACATTTTCCAATGATGTCCTATTGCAAGAACAGATTCTTATTGAACTTATGCAAATAACTATGATTGCCATGTAAGAAAGAATACCTACAGAGACATTTTGAGTTTTAGAGGGTTCAGATAGAGAGAAAAGTTGAATGCTTTGCTTTGTTTACAAATGAATATTTTTACATTTCTGTAAGTCACAGATACCTTAAGAAAAAGTTTCCTTAGTCTGGAAGAGCAAACATTAGAGAACCGAAATGTTTCAAACAAGAGTCACAAAACTAAATAATCTTTTTAGTTCATGTAGTCCCATGTTACTGTTCTTGTTCAGTTTGAATGCAACCTTTAGTTAATTCTGGAAAATCTTACTCATTTCAGTTTTTTGATCTTAAAGGAAGCCTAATTAGTCAACAAGGCTTTGCTCATGATTTAGTCTTGGAAAGTTTGTTAAAACCTTAGAAAGTTTTAGGGCATCTGGGTGTCTCAGTGGGATAGGCCTCTGCCTTTGGTTCGGGTCATGATCTCAGGGTCCTGGGATTGAGACCTGCATCCAGGCTCTCAGCTCAGCAGGGAGTCTGCTTCCTCCTCTCTCTCTCTGTCAAGATAAATAAATAAAATCTTAAACAAAACAAAACAAAACAAAACAAAAACCTTAAAAGTTTTAAAGGACATGCCTAAATAGGATTAGGAATTTTAGACCTGATAAAGGCAAGACATAGAAACTGTTGTCTCCACCCCTCCCCCCGCAGGTGGAGAGCAAACAACTCTGCATTTTCTTATCAAGAGCAGACCAATAAGTAGAGAATAATTTGGCCTTTTGAACAGAGATAAAGCAGACTTTCAAATCTTATACTTTTAAAATCCATTCATTTCAATCTTGGTCCATCCCAACCACATCTAAAATTCCATTCCAAAGTTTCCCCTCCATAAACCTGCAACTTCCCTTCACATTCAGATTTTGTCCCAAGCCATTTCTTTTCCAACAACCATCCCACTTAGGATGAAATTACCTTCTTTAACCTTAAACAAAAATGCATTCCCATTCCTATCTTTCTTACATATCTCCTACTTTTCCACAAACAGAACTGTTTCTCTTATTTCCATTAGTCTTAGTTAACAGCAAAATTTGGAGTCTTATAGAAACCTTAATCTCCAGTGAAGGCTAAGGAGTAACTGATCGTGAACTGTTACACCAGAATTCTTTAGATGACAAATTTATGAATTAGTTAAGCACAAAACATGTTTACCAACCGATTTAAATATCCATAGTTTCTTTGCAGTAAGAAGTCAAAAGCACAAACCTACGTCTGGTAATTAATGACTTAGCACTTTATCCTATTTGGAAAAGACCTAGATGTCCAATGAATTTAATTCCATTTATCATTCAAGCAAAAGAAGTTTTTAGTTTACCAAAGACTTTGAAAGCTACCTTAACAATTACCCAAGAAAACCTTGAGGCAGACAATTAACCATCAGTTTAGTCATCTTTTTGCTGACAAAGTGGCACAGACATAACACGAGGTTATTTGACCTTCAGTAAACCTTGGCAGAATAAAAAGTTTCATGTTTACCGCTAACTTAAAAGACACGTCTATCTTAATTAAACCAATAAACTTAGTTTAAATACTGAATTATGTTCCACCTAGATCCTCCCTGAAGTCAATTTTCACCTGAGACACTGGTGGGGACATCTGGAATGGGTGGTGTTGAGTCCAGGGGGTGATTTTCTTGCTCCTTGACAGTGAAGGGAGGAGCTGCCATGGTGCCTGGGGCACTGAGGATGGTCTGAAATCCAGTAATGCAGGCTGCACCCATGGTGGTGCAGAAACAGGAGAAGGGGAGTGAGGAGGCAGAAGAGACAAAGTGCTGCCAGAGGGCAGAGAAAGAGTTCCTGGTCTAGGAGCTCATTAGCTCCAACAGAGGAGCGGATGCCATGTCTTCCTGCCAACAAAGAGGGTAGGCAGTCCATGCTGGGCCAGAGAAGACAGGAACTTCCTGGAAACAAAGGGAGTTTTGGCAGCTTCTTGGGAATATTCCTTAATGTCCCCATCCTGAAGGATGCCTGGGATCATAACCTGAATGGAACGCAGATGTTTAACCCATTGAGCCACTCAGGTGCCCCCGCTCTTTACCTTAAACGTTAAGTATAAGAGCTCCCTATTATTTTATATCCTGTTTCCCTCTGGATCAAGTTTTCTGTGGGCTGTCAGAGCTGCTTAATCAGGTGTCCCCCCACATCTGCCAATCAGAAGAAACAGGAGCACTGTCTTCTTGCAGCTCAGCTTTAGGCCCCGCGTCAGAGGACTGCAGTCCCCATGCCGTCCCCATGCTTCCTGACGGTCTCATCCTTGTCCAGAGCTCATCCCCGCTACTGCCCCTGCTGCCCCTGGGCAGGGCCTCCCTGATAGGCCTTGCTTCCTTACAGCCAAAAGCATTTGGGCTCTTCTACTGGGGTTACAAATATCCTACTTTGGTCCTTCCTATTAGCACAGAATTGGACCCATGGGGGCAAAGTTTGGGTTTTCTGAAGCCAAGAATCGATGTATGGGAATTGGTCAGCATGTCTAGGAGTCTTGACCATAATTTTGTAAATGACCTAGACAGTGGGTAAGTCTTAGGGCACCCTCAGAGGGCCAGTTGACCTCCAAACGTGGCCCATTCCAGTTCACATAATGAGCCTAATTTTCCAAGAGACATTTCAATGCCGTAGTCAGTCTCCTGAAAATTCCTTATTAAAATTTTTGAGCATGCAGCCCATGACCCATGTTTTGAAGAGCTTCCACCATGATGAGCAGAGGCTCTCTTGTCTACCCTGTGTGTTCCCTCCCTGTGTCCTTGGCCTAAGGGTAAACAAAGGGTGGGTGCCCCGTGAAAGGGGAGACCAAGCAGTTGCCCACCTGCCTGCCCTCCCGGAGGAGACTTGGGTGCCCCTTGGCTGTAATGAGTCTGTATAAACTCCAGACTGGCACCCCAAAGGGGCTCACCTTATAACTTCTGAGGCCCCTGTGGAAACAGGTTAGGGCCCACTCGGACTCTATAGGCTTCTGGGGACCCTCAGGGTGCCCGCCCAAGGAGCCACGGAATCCGTGTGCCTGACAAGCCAGGTCAAACTGTGCATTCACTCATGCATTCACTCCAGAAGTTCTTAGGGTCCCCCCGCCTCCTGTCCTGGGAGGCCCTGACCTATGGAATTCCTTTTGGAAATTCCCTCCTGTCCCCCCTTTGGGGGGGCTCCCTGACCCAAGGATTTCCGCCCCCCGGGAGTCCCTATCTGTTAGACCATTCTGGGAAGTGATCAGTTTCCCCTTCCACCCTGATGGGTGGGCCTGACTGGGTCCTGGACACCCAGGCCTTACTGGAATCTGATGTTGGGACCAGGTCCTCACCTGACAAGTCTCCTCTGAGTCCAGGTGGGAAAAGCTGAGCGGGGCTTGTCTGAGGTGACTAGGTGGGCAACTGCCGAGGATTAGTCAGGGAGCGCCTTCTCCCTTATGATCCCTCATTGTGCCACCACCTCACCATTGCCCCAAACCAGTGGCAATAATGGGCCAGCGGGGTTGGGTTTCCTGTCAGGGAACCAAATGTTACGGAACCTGGACTGGATCCTCGCGGAAGAACCAAGTGGCACTTGGAGACTTTGGAGGATCAGAGGTTTATTTAGCACTGGCGCTCAGAGGAGACCGTTCTTCAAAGATCAGAGCCCTGAGCACAAGCAGAGAGGGTAATTTATACACTTTTACTTTTGGTGTGCATGGGGAGCAGGGTAGGGAAGAAGAAACCAGAAGGGCTTTGATACAGGGACAGGAATTCCCTTGCTGGTTTGGTCAGCCATCTTAAGAATATGGTTTTTCCCTTATCAATACTATTACCTTAAGTATAATTTCCTTGTCTTTTTTTTAAGACTTTATTTATTTGATGGAGAGAAACACAGCTAGAGAGGGACACAGGCAGGGGGAGTGACAGAGGGAGAAGCAGGCTTCCCTTCAAGCAGGGAGCCGGATGCAGGGCTCCATCCTGGGACTCTGGGATCATGACCTGAGCTGAAGGCAAATACTTAACAACTGAGTCACTCAGTCACCTTCCTTGTCTTTTTGTTTGTTTGTTTCTTTAATGTGAAAGTGTAGATTAACTGATGTTAGGCCTTTTTAAAGTAATATAAGCATAATAAAGCACTACTTAGCCATATTCCACAATTTTTAGTATGCTGTTCGTTTTTATTTTCACTCAGTAAGATATATTTTCTAATGTATCTTGTGGTTTATATTTTTGACCTCTGGATAATTTAGTATTATTTTATTTTCCATTGTTTGGGATTTTTCTAGATACCGTTCTCTTACTGATTTCTAGTTTAATTCCCTTGTGGTCAAAGAAGATACTCTGTATAGTCTCCCTTTTTCTCAATTTATTGGGAATAGTTTTATGGCCCAGAATGTAATCTGTTTTAGATGAATGTTCCATGTGTGCTTAATTTTTTTTTTTAATTTTACTTGCAGTAGACTGAATCATGACCCCAAAGATATTAATTAGGTCCTAATTTCTGGGACCAGCAAATGGTACCTTATTTGGCAGAAAGGCCTTCCCAGATGTGATTAAGTTAAGGATATTGAGATGGGGAGATTATCCTGGATTATGCTCATGGACCTAATGTAATCACAAGAATCCTCATAAAAGAAAGAGAGGCAGGAGAATCAGAGAAGCAAATGTGACTACAAAAGCAGAGATTAGAAGGATCTGATTGATAGCTTTAAAGATGGAAGACGGCCATCAGTAGAGAAATGCAGGCAGTCTTTAGGAGCTGGAAAAGCAAGAAATAGATCCCCCAAAGGAGTAATGCTCTGTCAATATCTTGATCTTGGTTTAGTGAGACTTTTGACCTCCAGAACTGTAAGATAATAAATTTGTATTTACATATGCAATATGAAAGTATTATCTAAGTTTATGGCAGTTTGTTACAATAGCAATAAGAAACTGATATGTTGGTTATATGATTGTTGGGGTTTTTTTTTTTAAGATTTTATTTATTTATTTGACAGAGAGTGATCACAAGTAGGCAGAGAGGCAGGGAGAGAGAGAGGAGGAAGCAGGCTCCCTGCTGAACAGAGAGCCCCATGCGATGCGGGTCTTGATCCCAGGACCCTGAGATCATGACCTGAGCCAAAGGCAGAGGCTTTAACCTACTGAGCCACCCAAGTGCCCATGTGTTTGGTTTTTTAACAAGTTATAAGTCACACTGCCTTTCTCTGAATTACCAGAAAGGTTAATAATTACCTTATAGGATAATCTTGAGAATTAGGGGAATGATAAATAAATTTAAAAGCACAGCTCAATTCCTGCTACAAAGTAAGCAGTCTGCAAATATTAATTCCCTTTGCTTTCTTCACATGTCAGAAAGTACACCATCATTATGGAGTTTTAATCAGGCTGAATGACATAATTGAACAACACTTAACAAAGATAAATCTTGCAGAGCCACAAAGGATAAGAAACCAGAGGCTGCTTCAGGGATCTGGTGTGATTAGTGAGATCCTGGACTAGAGTTTGTTTGTTTGTTTGTTTTTAAGGTTTTATTTATTTGACAGAGGGAAACACAGCTAGAGAGGGGACACAAGCAGGGAGAGTGAAAGCTGGAGAAGCAGGCTTCCCGCTGAGCAGGGAGCCTGAAGCAGGGCTCAATCCAGGACTCTGGGATCATGACCTGAGCTGACAGCAGATGCCCAAGGACTGAGCCACCCAGGCACCCAGGACTAGAGGGCTTAACAGTGGGAACAGAAAGCAAAGAAAAAGTCCAAGAGATATTTCAAAAAAGATAGTAAAATATTTAGTATGGAGACAAGGAGAGGCAAGAGCCAAGGATAACCTAGCAACTGTGTTTCTGCCAGGGTGAAATTCAAAAGCACTCTAAACCTTTAGGATCCAGAAAGTAGATTACCATCAGCAAAGCCCATTATCCTGTCAGATTCTGTGCTAATGTGAGCGGTCTCTCTTCTGGTGCTCTGGACTACTATTCTTCAAAATTGCTCCATTCTCTGATAAACTCTTGACTGTGTCAATGAATGTTAGATATAGTCTAGAACAGTATTTTCCAAACTGTAGTCCATGACCCACTAGTTGTTATGAAATCAACTTGGTCATATACACACAGCATTTTAAAAAATGTAATAGAACAGGATAGAACAGAGAAAATATGTATACATATGTAGTAATGGTAGAAATTCTTTTCTTGTTTGTGTGTGTTGGATTTCAATGCACAGTGTATATCTTGTGGATCGCTGTCAAAAACATTTGACAAATCTGGTATAAGAGTATCGACAAATCCATTCTCTTTTAAGACCAAGGTTCAGACTCCTGGGGAATGTGGAGATCAGAAGTTCCTTCCATTCTTCAGTGCCAGAGTTTGATCTCAGGCTAGAAAAAGAGTAATACCCACTTGAATTCTCTATCAGTTGACCTTTATAAAGCAAATCCACTAAGACTATGTGTTAAGTACATCCTCAGATAACCTATAAATCCCCTTATCAATAACAACCATTTATTTAATGCATATTTGAGAGATGCACACTATCATGGAAAATTTGGTTAGTTCATTATTGGTACTGTCCAAAGGCTTTCATGTACCTCTTTAAATTACTATTACTAATTTTACTAGCATCCAAACTTAAGACATAGCTCTATGATGGGTAGTTTAGAATTTTACAATAAACTTTGGTAAAGACCCCAGTAGCCAAAGCCCCAAAGTAGGTATTACAAATACAAAATATTGGGGCACCTCGGTGGCTCAGTTGTTAAGTGTCTGCCTTTGGCTCAGGTCATGATCCTGGAGTCCTGGGATCAAGGCCCACATTGGGCTCCCTGCTCAGCAGGAAGCCTGCTTCTCCCTCTCCCACTCCCCTGCTTGTGTTCCCTCTCTTACTGTGTCTCTCTCTGTCAAATACATAAAATCTAAAAAAAAAAAAAAAAATAAAACAAAACAAAAACAAATATAAAATACTTATAAATTTCAGACTGCCTAGTATCTTTTCATAAATCTTTGGTTCTTTATGGAAAGATAGAAAGTTATTTGAAATCAACAACTTTTAGGATACTTAGTGCAATCATTTGAGAAATTAATAATAGCATAAAGCTTTCCTTTATAAATGGAGACAAAATAACATAATAAAATTAAAATTGAAATGAATACCTGATAAAATGCTATTTAAATAAGGATTGGAATACTTTGTGAATGTTCACAAACAAAATGATTAATGTAGTGTTAAATTCAGTTTTTAAAGAAGCAAGATAATCTTAATGAGATAAAATAAGGGCTCAATTTTAAAATTAGTTATTACTTTTTCAAACAAACTATAAACAATCTTGGCATTAAAGCAATGCTAGGTGATCCCCTGATCAACTTTTATTTATTTCACATTCATATTCCTAAATAGGATGCAAGAGATAATTTGTTACTTTATAAATTATGTATATTCAGGGAGAATTTTTCTGTGTAAGATGTGACGGATTTTTGGTCATACATGTTGTGGGATTTTTCTCATTTCATGGGAGCTAGTATTACCAGTCTCTTACTTTTTAGTTTTGAACAGATTTCAAAACAAATCAACAGACACATTGAGACATTGGTTATTTTGGGCTAGTGTGGGGTAAATGAATATTCTAGGAGATTCTGACACTGTGCCAAATGTCTTTTAGTCAAAGTTATAGAGTTTTTTATAAAACTTTGAGATCTGCCAACAAATCCTTTTTTTATTGTTACTCTACATTCAAAAGACTTGTCCACAGAGAGGTTGATAGAGGGTAGTTAAGTCTTTTGCACTGCATAAATTACATCATTAGGTGTCTGAATACAGATTGACTTATTCTCAAGACCTAAAAACTAAACACAGCTGAGAGCTAAATCCCATGACAAATGAAAGTTCTGTGCAAAGATAACAGACAGCATATAGCAAATGGAATTTCTAAAAGCCACACTATCCACTAATATACACCTGATAAATAGTCATCTAAAACTGTAATTTGGAAAAAAGGGAATTTAATGTTGCCGCTTTAGGATAGCAAGGGTCAAAGAAAAAATGTAGCATATACATCAGAAGCAGAAAAGATTAATGCATTCAATTTAGTGTTCAATGTAAGGAAATTCAGGGGCAGGGCAATAAATGTAAAACTAGATTAAAGTTAATACATTAGACTGTTCCTCCTAAGATTCTTGTTGAAAAAAACTTTGTAACATATGAGATTACATATTTAATGCTATCTTTAAGGTAAGATTAAGTGTTTATGGATTAAAAATGGCAAAGTCCAACTATAGTCTTCCTTTAGTTACCCCTGTAGAAAGGTTCTTGCAATTAATTATATTTTAAAAATAACTTATTATTATAAATAATAATATATATAAATAATATATATTATTGAATAATAATTTGTGTTATACAGATAGTACATTAAGTAAGATTTATATTTTGTTTGTGCATTTTATTGTTGTTTGCTTTTTTAGCTTTATTACAGTCAGGAATGATATAGTCATTTTCCATGGAATTTAGGTTTAACTATTTTATTTTATTTTTTTGAGAGAGGGTGGGAGAGAGAGAGACAGTGAACATACAAAATGGTGGGGAGGAGCAGAGGGAGAAGGAGAGAATTTCGAGCAGGCTCCACACTGAATGGGGTTCAATCTCATAACTCTAATATCATAACCTGAGCCAAAATCAAGAGATGGATGCTCAACTGAGTAACCCATATATCCCAGGTTTAACTTTTTTGGATTCCACATATAAGTGAAATCATTCAGGACTTGTCTTTCTCTGACTTTTATCTCTCTAAAGATAATGTACTCAAGGTCCATTCATGCTGTAGCTAATAGGAGGATATCTTCCTTCCTCATGGCTAAATACTATGTACCACAGATTTTTTTATCCATTCATTCATTGATGGATATTTGGGTTGATTCTGTATCTTGGCTATTGTGAATAATGCCATGATGAACATGGAAGTGCAAATATTTCATTGAAATCCTGTTTTCATTTCCTTTGGGTATATACCTTGAACTGGAATTGGTGGATTGTATGTAGATCTTTGATTGTATGTTGATCTATGTAAATTTTTGAGGAATTGTATTGTATTCCATGGTAGTTGGACCAACTTACATTTTCACCAAGTTCATAAGGGTTTTTTTCACCACAATCTCATAGCACTTCTTGTCTCTTACCTTCTTGATTACAGCCATTCTCACAGATGTGAGGTGATAGCTTTTTGTTATAGGTTTGCATTCTCCTGGTGATTAGAGATATGGGACATCTTTTCATGCACCTATTGGCCATTTTGATGTCCCTTTTGGGAAAATGTCTATTTAATTCTAATGCTATTTTTAAAATCAAATTGTTTGGTTTTTGTTATTGAGTTGACTGAGTTCTTCATATATATTAGATATTAATCCCTTCTCTGACATGTGGTTTGAAAAATTGTTCTCTCTTTTTTTTAAGATTTTATTTATTTATTTGACAGAGAGAGACAAAGTGAGAGAAGGAACACAAGCAGGGGGAATGGGAGAAAGAGAAGCAGGCTTCCTGCTGAGTGGGGAGCCCAATGAAGGGCTAAATCCCAGGACCCTGGAATCATGACCTGAGCCAAAGGCAGATGCTTAACCACTAAGCCACCCAGGCACCCTGAAAGATTGGTCTTAAAAAGAAAGAAATTTTTTTTCTTTCATTCTGTAAGTTATCTTTTCATTTTTGTTTGTTTATTTTCTGCTGTTGCAGAAATATAATGCGGGCAGTATATTAAACTCTGACATACTTCAGAGTCACCAAAAAATGTCTTTTTTTAAAAAAATAATATTTATTTTAATTCCAGTATAGTTAACATACAGTGTTGTATTGGTTTCAAGTATGAAATATAGTGATTCAACAATTCTGTACAATACTCAATGCTCTCAAGATAAATGTACTCTTAATCCTCTTCATCTATTTCACCCATCCCTCTGCCCACATCCCCACTGGTGACCATCAGCTTTTTGTTGTTGTTGTTTTTGTTTTTTCATTCACCTTTTTATTACCTACTTGCAGAAAAATTGGATCAGGTACATTAAGTAATTCTTATTAAATTACTTGCCATGGTATTTTGAAGTTGTTTTTTTTTTTTTTTTACTTTAAATTTATTTTATTTTTCCAGTGTTCCAAGATTCATTCCCCATTCCCATACCCAGTGCTCGATGCAATAGGTGCCCCCAGTACCCACCACCAGGCTCTCCCATCCCCCACCCCCTCCCTCCAAGTCCCTCAATTTGTTTCTGTGTCCAAAGTCTCTCGTGTTTTGTTTCTCTCCCTGAATTACCCTACTTCCCATTTACTTTCCTTCTCCTACTGTCCTCTATATTCTCAATAGTTAAGAGTCTGTTTCTTGGTTTGTTCCTTTTTTCTTTGTCTATCTATTTTGTTTCTTAAATTTCACATGTGAATGAAATCATACGGTATTTTGTCTTTCTCTGATTGAATATTTCACTTAACATTTTACTCTCTAGATCCACCTATGTTGTTGTAAATGGCGAGATTTCCTTTTTATGGCTGAGTAATATTCCAGAGTGTGTGAGTGTGTGTGTGTGTGTGTGTGTGTGTGTGTGTGTGTGTATCCCATCTTCTTTACCCATCCATGTATAGATAGATACCAGGGTTGCTTCTATAGTTTGGCTATTTTAAATAATACTACAATAAACATAGGGGTGCATATATCCTTTTCAAAAGTGTTTTCATATTCTTTGGGTAAATACTCAATAGTAGAATTAACGTACCATGAGGTAGTTATATTTTTAACTTTTTTAAAAAAGATTTTATTTATTTATTTGACAGAGAGAGAGATCACAAGTAGGCAGAAAGACAGGCAGAGAGAGGGGGAAGCAAGCTTCCCGTGGAGTGGAGAGTCCGATATGGGACTTGATCCCAGGACCTTGAGATCATGACCTGAGCTGAAGGCAGAGGCTTAACCCTCTGAGCCACCCAGCCTCCCCTATTTTTAACTTTTTGAAATATCTCCATACCATCTTTTACAGAGGCTGCCTTAGCTTACATTCCCACCAACAGTGCGTAAAGGTTTTTTCCTTCACATCCTCATCAATACTTGTTTCTTGTGTTTTTTGTTTTTTTATTGTTTTGTTTTTTAAATTTTAGCCATTCTGACAAGTATGAGGTGCTATTTCATTGTGGTTCTGATTTATATTTTCTGGTGATTAGTGATGTTGAGCATCTTTTCATGTGTCTGTTGGCCATCTGTCTACCTTGGAGAAATATCTATTCATCTTTTCTGCCCATTTTAAAATTGGATTATTTGGGGGATTTTGTGTTCAGTTGTATATGTTCATTATGTATTTTGGATACTAACCTTTTATCAGGGTAAATATCTTCTCTCATTCAGTAGGTTTAGTCTTTTAGTTTTGTTAATTGATTTTTTTTGCTGGTTATCTTTTTAGTTTAATATAGTCCGAATAGTTTATTTTTGTTTTTCTTTCCCTTGACTCAGGAGACATATTTAGAAAAAGGTTGCTATGGCCAATGTCAGAGAAATTACTGCATGTGCTCTCCTCTAAGATTTTTTATGGTATCAGGTCTCACATTTAAGTCCTTAATCTATTTTGAGTTTACTTTTGTGTATGGTGTTAGAAAGTGGTCCAACTTCCTTCTTTTGCATATAGCTATTCAGTTTTCCCACTTGTTGAAGAAAGTGTCTTTTTCCTATTGTATATTCTTGTCTCTTTTGTCAAAGATTAATTGATCATATAGTCATGGGTTTATTTCTGAGTTCCCTATTCTGTTCTATTCATCTATGCCTGTATTTTTGTGCTGGTACCATACTGTTTTGATTACTACAGCTTTATAGTATATTTTGAAATCTGACATTGTGATGCTTCCAGTTTTGTTCTAGTTTTTCAAGGTTATTTTAGCTACCCAGGATCTTTTGTGGTTCCATACAAGATTTAGGATTATTTGTTCTAGTTTTGTGAAAAATGCTGTTGGTATTTTGATAGGGATTGTATTAAATCTTGTATTAAATCTGAGATCACTTTGGGTAGTACACACATTTTACAAAATATGTTCCCTGAGCATGAAATATCTTTCCATTTGTCTGTGTCATCTTCAATTGCTTTCATCTTTTATATTTTCAGAGTATAGGTCTTTCACTTCCTCAGTTAAATTTATTTCTAGGTATTTTATTATTTTTGGTGCAATTATAAGTGGGACACTTTTCTTACTTTTTCTTTGTTACTTCATTATTAGTGTATATAAATTCGACAGATTTCTACATATTGATTTTTTTTTTTATCCTGTCACCTTTCTGAATGTATTTATCAGTTCTAGTAGTTTTTTTTGGTGGAGGCTTTAGGGTCCCCCCCCAAGATTTTACTTAAATTCCAGCTAATTAACATACAGTGCAGTATTAATTTCAGGTATAGAATTTGGTGATTCATCAGTCACATACAACACCAGGTGCTCATCACAGCTTGTCCACCTTAATGACCATAACCTATTTAAACCATCCCCCAGCCCACCTCCCCTTCAGTTAGGAGTCTGTTTCTTGGTTTGCCCCCCTCCTCTTTTTTTCTCCTCTTTTATATTATTTACATTACAGGTGTCATCTGTAAATAGTGAAACTTTACTTCTGCACCAGTTTGGATACCTTTTATTTCTTTTTCTTGTCTGTCGTGGCTAGAACTTCCAGTAGTATGTTGAATAAAAGTGATGAGAGTGGACATTTTTATATTTTTTCTGACTTTAGGGGAAAACCCCTCAGGTTTTTCTCCATCGAATATGATGTTAGCCATGGATTTTTCATATTTGGCCTTTATTGTGTCAAGGTATGTTTACCCTAAACCAACTTTGTTGAGAATTTTTATCATGAATAGATGTTGTACTTTGTCAAATGACTTAACATGTGATCTGTTCTATAGAATATTCCCTCTATACTTGAATTAATGTGTATTCTGCTTTTTTTTTAGGATGGAGTATTCTGAGTATAGCTGTTAGAATCATCTGGCCCAATGCGTTATTTAAAGCCACTGTTTCCTTGTTGTTTTTCTGTTTGGATGATCTGTCCATTGCTCTAAGTGGGGTATTAAAGTCCCCCACTACTGTTGTATTACTACTGCTTACTTCTTTTATATTTGTTATCAGGTGCTTCATATGTTTGGGTGCTCCCAGATTAGGTGCATAAACATTTACAATTGTTATATTTTATTAGATTATTCCCTTTATGGTAATATAGTGTCCTCCCTTGTCTTTTGTTACAGTCTTTGTTTTAAAATCTCTTTGTCTGATATAAGCATTGTTATCCCACTTCCTTTTCACTTCCCTTTGCATGGTAAATGCTTTTTCATTCTTTTACTTTCAATCTGCATGTGTCTTTAGGTCTGAAATGAGCCTCTTGGAAGCAGCGTGTGGATGGGTCTGGCTTTTTTATCCATTCAGTCACTGTATATTTTTTGACTAGAGCATTTAGTCGATTTACATTCAAAGTAATTATCGACAGATGTGTACTTTTTGCCATTTGCCACTTATTTTATTGTTGTTTTTTTGCATTTCTTCTCTTGTCTTCTTTTATGATTTGGTGCCCTCTTCTCATAATGATTTGATATACTTGGATTCCTTGCTCTTAATTTTTTATGTGTCTGTTACTGGTTTTTGATTTGTGGTTACCATTAGGTTTGTATATAATATCTTATGCATATAACAGTTTATATTAAGTTGATAGTTGCTTGGATTTAGTTGTTTTTTCGCTTCATTAATTGTTCATTTTACTGTGCAGAAGCTCTTGAGTTTGATCTAGTTATATTTGTTGATTTTTTTTTCCTTTTATTGTTCGTGCTTTGGCTTCATGTCTGAAAAATTATTGTCAAGACCAAGATCAATGAGCTTCTTTCCTATGTTTTTATCTAGAAATTTTATGGCATTACTTCTTAATGTTTAAGGTTTTCATCCATTTAACACTAATTTTTGTAGTGGTGTGAAATAACAGTCCAATTTCATTGTTCTGCATATGCTTCTCCAGGTTTTCTGATACCATTTGTTGATGAGACTATTCTCCAACCATTAGGTATTCCTAGTTCTGTCAATTATTACATAACTATATATGCCATGATTTAATTCTGGGCTCTGTATTCTGTTTTACTGACTGATATGTCTACTTTTATGCCATACTGTTTTTATTAGTGTGGCTTTGTAGTGTAGTTTGAAATCCAGAAGCAAAATACCTCTAGTTTTGTTTTGTTTTTTCCTTTTTTCTCAAGACTGTTTTGGCCATTTGGGGTCTTTTGTGGTTCCACACAAGTTTTAGGAGTGTTTCTTCTATTTCTGTGAAGAATACCTGTGGCATTTGGTGGGAATTGTGTTGAATCTGTAGATAGCTTTAGGTAGTGTGGCCTTTTTATTTTTTTAATGTTATGTTAGTCCCCATACAGTACATCATTAGTTGTTGATGTAGTGTTCCAAGATTCACTGTTTACATATAACATGCAGTGCTCCATGTAATATGTGCACTCTTTAATATTAACTATATTAATTTCTTATCTTGAACATGGGTTATCTTTCTATTTGTTTGTGTCTTCTTTGGTTTCTTTCAGCAAAGTTTTGTAATTTTCATTGTAAGTTCTTTCACTTACTTAGTTATATTTAGTATTTTATTGTTTTCGATGGTTTTTGAATTGAATAAATTTTATTTCTTTTTCAGATTCTTTATCATCAGTGTAAAGAAATGCAATTGGTTTTTGTATATTGATTTTCATCCTGCCACTTTACTGAAAATATTGATTAATCCAAAATAGTTTTGACTGATTCTTTGGGATTTTCTATATACAGAATCATATCATCAGAAAATAATGACAATTTTATTTCTTCCTTTCTGATTTGGATGTTATTTATTTCTTTTCCTTGCCCAATTTCTCTAGCTAGGACTTCCAGTAGTATATTGTACATATGTGATGAGAGTTGGAATCCTTGTGCTGTTCCTGATCTTGGGGAAAACTCTTTTTTTCTTTCCATTGAGTATACTGTTAGCTGTGGGTTGTCACATATGGCCTTTATTATGTTGAGGTATGTTCCTCCTATATGCAATCTGTGGAGGGTTTTTATTATCAAAGGATGTATATTGTTCAGTGTTTTTTCTGTGTATGTTATGATCATGTTTTTTTTTTTAATTTTATTTATTTATTTGACAGAGAGAAACACAGCTAGAGAGGGAACACAAGCAGGAGGAATGAGAGAGGGAGAAGCAGGCTTCCCACTGAGCAGGGAGCTGATGCAGGGCTCAATCTCAGGTCTCTGGGATCGTTACTTGAGCTAAAGGCAGTCACTTAGCCAACTGAGCCACCCAGGTGTCCCCGATCATGGGGTTTTTATTTGATGTAATGCATTACCTTTATTGATATATTACATTACATTTATTGTGTTCAATCATCTTTCATTACAAGGAAAAATCCTACTCAATCATGGTGTAAAATACATGAATTCAGTTTGCTAGCATTTTGTTGAGAATTTTTGAATGTATATTCATCATGTGTATGATCTATAGCAATTCTTTCCCTATGATATCCTTATCTGTTTTTTTTTAA